>PVJO010007419.1:0-50562 GCA_004026905.1 Hystrix cristata | reverse complement strand
AGGGAGAAGGGGAGAACCAAGATGCACCATGTATAGGTACAGAATAAATGTAATGAATGTGACCAATGTATGTAGAATGTACCAATACATGCTCTTTGATTAAAATAAAAAAAAAAAAAGCTTTTGCACAGCAAAAGAAACTACCAACGGAGTGAAAAGACAACCCACAGAGTAGGAAAAAATTTTCTCCAGTTATTTCTCTGACAAAGGACTAACATCTCGAATATACAAAGAACTCCAAAAAATCAGACCCCTCCAAATGTAAAGACCCAATCCAAAAGTGAGCAGCAGAAATGAATAGACACTTCTCAGATGAAGAAGTAGAAATGGCAGATAGACATATGAAAAAATGTTCAACATCACTGGTCATTCAAGAGATGCAAATTAAAACAACCCTGAGATTCCACCTCACTGCAGAAAGAATGGCTATTATCAACAAATCAGCCAATAACAAATGCTGGAGGGGCTATGGAGAAAAAGGAACCCTTCTCCACTGTTGGTGGGAGTGTAGACTGGTGCAACCACAATGGAAATCAGTGTGGAGATTCCTCAGGGAACTAGGAATAGAGATTCCATTTGATCCAGCTATTCCCCTTCTTGGTATCTTCCCAAAAGAATTAAAAGCATCATACCGCAGCGATATATGCACGCCCATGTTTATAGCAGCACAGTTTGTAATAGCTAAATCTTGGAAACAGTCCAAATGCCCATCAGCAGTGGAATGGATAAAGAAAATGTGGGGTTTTTCATACAATGGAATACTATTCTGCCATAAAGAATGATAAGCTTGAGATATTCCTAGATAATTGGTTGCATTTTAAAACCATACTCTTAAGTGAAATAAATCAGACACACATGTTTAAATACAGCATTGTTTCTCGGGTGTGAAAAACTGAAAGTGTAAATAAAGACTACAATGTATTATATTGGGAAAGGGAAGAAAATGTCCAAATGGGAAAGGGAACAAGGGAGGGAGAAAGGAATGGAGGGACAGGAGAAATAAGAAATGGAAGGAAAAAATGGAAACAAAGCTTTTGTAAATGGGGAGGGAGGAGGGGGTGAGGGGAGGGGAATGGGAAAAAAAGAAGCAACAAGATATATCATGTACAGGTACAAATCCCCTATGATGAATGTTATCACTATGTACATCTAAAATGTACCATTAACATAAAATTTTTTTTAAATCTAAAAAAAAGTATTTCTAAAACTGAATATTTTGATAGCTTCTTTAATTATAGGGTAACTTATTGCAATTTCTTATAGTAAGAGATTTTAGTCAAGACTTAAGACATATTAAATTTTAAATTTTTAATATATTTGTTAAATTATTCTAGCAATTTCCATAATTTGGGATATACATGATATTTCCCCTTAGTGTGTAGCATGTTCTTTTTCTAACTTCTGATTCAAAAACTCTTCTACTCTAAATTCTCATTAAACAATGAAAATTTTCCCAAACAGTAATACATCTGTACTGTACTTTGTAAACTATCTTTATGCACATTATATCGCTCATTCTCACACCTGGTGAAGCAAATAAGGTAGGTACTTGTCAAACTAGTTTTTGGAGGAAGGAACTGAGACTCAGATTTGTTGATGATAACCATTCTTTCTAGAGTAAGATGGAGCTTCAATGTTGTGTTAATTTACATTGCTTCTGTTTAATTGGTGCCAATACTCAAGACAAACCCATATTACTCCTTTGCCTAAATTCTTTAGACTCATCTCTTCCTCTACCAGTTCATTCTACAAGATGTTACTGATTTCATTTTTCATAAACACATTTTGGAATTCTGTGCATTTAGGCATTTATGAGTATTTTGTTTTGTTGTTGTTGTTCAAATGCCAGTAATTACTAACCAATATTGATGACACAGATATGATAAATACAGAGCTGCATTTTATGGGAGACTAGATTGACCCTATTATATAACACACATGCTATAGTATTGAAAGAATCATGAGATATAAGGGTTAAACTCCAGAAAACATTTAAAATATGATTTTATTTCTTCAGTAATATCAAAGCCCTTCCACAACAAAAAGAAAAAGATTCAAACAGGGCCACAGCAATCAGTATCTACTCTTCAAAAATAGATTTCTTCTTGTTACTTTAGCAGCAAATGATCATTTAGTACACATTTTCTAACAGAAGAATCCCATTGTCTGTAGCAAGCTGGCTGAGAGCTGTGACACAAGTAAAGGAGAGCTATGCTCACAGCTATCAGCTTGGCCACAGCAGAGCCACATCACAGCCAGAGCTGTGTCCACACCCTCCACAGCACCTCTACAGAAACAGCAATCCATGGGGTTGGGAGGCAGAAGTTAAGGGAGAGGTTCTGCAGGTCTGAATTCTGCCCAGAGTCTCCGAATTACAGCACACACTCAGGGATGGGTGGGAGGCTCCGAGCAGGCCTGCTGAGGCACATAGCAATTCGCTTTAAATGAGCTTGTTTTACTAGGCACTTTAATTCTGTCAGGAAGTCTCTTTTTAATTTGCTGTCACCCAGAGTTTATCTCCAGGTACTGATAGCCATGGAGCAAAGCTGGCTTCTTTTACGTCACCTCTATCCTACTAAAAGAAATATTTCTCATGTGACTCATGATCCTACGTACATAAAACATGGGCTTCATCCTCTAAATTCTGTGGCCTTGAAATATATGTGTGCTCACATGTATATGTAAATATATTTAAATGCCTGTTAGGCAAGACTAACATTTTCTCATTTTGTAGAAAACAATACTAATATTTAAATTTTTAAAAAGTGATCTGGACAGAAACACACAGTTATGTAATATCTAAGTATCAAAAAAATACATTCTCAATCCTTTAGTCATCGAATTCCAAATTCCATAGCCTTTGCGTCTGATCCCAAAATGAAATCAACTCTCACTAAAACATTTACATTCCAATATGAGCATGTCATAAAAGCTAACATCCATGACTTGCTTTTTATGCTAACAGATCATTTCATACATTTCATTTTGGCCTTCGCAGGCTCGCATAAGCCAACCTCTGCTTTCTGGGCATTCCAAGTCTCCCCTCAGGCATGAAGCAGCATTCTCACCTGCCCCTCCCGTCTGGCCGCGCCAGGCTTTTTTCCCCGGAGGTCAGAATTGTCTACTATTCGTCTTCCTGGAAGAGTCAGGTAAAGACAAGATTAAGAGCAAATGAATATGATTTTTATAAGTGTTTTAATTCTGGGTCTAAGCTGATACAGATGTGTATTAACTTTAATCATGATCATATAAAATGGAGCCGTAAAGTTAAAGCCATCCTGAGGCTTAGACTTCCGTCATCTTAGTCACTGTTCATTCCTCCCTCCTAAAACCTCCCCAAGGCATGTGCAACCCTTTGAAAATTCCGCGAATCCTTCCACATAGCGAATTCTTCACTGCTTTTTCCATGCATGTGCTTAGAATGATGATATTTACTTGCACAAATTTGATTCTTTGCTAGTCACAAAACAAATCAATTTCTCCACCGTATATTGAGTGCACACCAAGTAGAGGTACCATCAGGGCCATACAGGTGTGAGCCTGCACAGGTGTCGTTATGGTCTAAATGGAGACTGTTCCGCAAAGACTTCATGTGCTGATAGGCAGGGCTTTGGGGAAGTGATTGAATCATAGGAGCGAAATGGCTGCCTCACTATTAGGAGGTAGAGTGTGGCTGGAAAAGGTAGCTCACCGAGGGTGGCCTGCAAGGGTGGGTCTCTCTCCTGGCCTCATTCCATCCCTCTCTGCTTCCTGGCTACCATCGGATGAGCCACTTTGCTCAGCCCTTTCAGCAAGCTCTTCCTGCCTCAGAGGCAGCCAATAACGAACTGAAAACACGAGGCCCAAATAAACCTCTCCTTTAATTAGTGGGTGTCATATACTGTGCCTCAGCAATGAGAAAGTGACTATCAAGACGGTTAAGCAGAGTGCCGCGCTCAGCAAAGACCTCTGTGCTGGGTGTTTAAAGCTCTGTAGTCACCACCTTTAAATTCTCCGTGCTTTAACCTCTAAATAAGCAGTTTGTAAGTGAGGTCTGCTGGGATGTGTATGGGGGGTTGGGGTGTTAGCTCACACAGTGTCCTACATCCCACCCCTCCCCGCTTCACCAGAGTGGGTCCTGGGTCTCCCCCATCCTGACCCAGGCCCTCACACCCTGAAGAGGTGGACCTTGGAATGGGAAGGATGGCGACGGAGCCCCCGGTAGGATTTAGACTCACTCCACGGGCAGCGCCACCCCACGAGCATGCACCCGGCACGTCACGAGAGAGCATAGTGTAGAGGACACAAGGATTTTCCTGCTTTCTATACAAGGATCATCTTTTCAATTCACACTGGACTCCACAAATGATGCGACTGACCCTGGGCAAAAAAAAACAAAGATTGGGAAAATCTAAGTATCAAAAAAATACATTCTCAATCCTTTACGTTTCCATCAACATTTAGGAGTTGCACTTGGACCTTGTATCGCCATCTTTCACGCACTGTACCTCAATGTGCAGTCTTGTTTTCTCTCCCCTAAATCAGAATGTGAATTCTCAGAATGCTAGAACTTCCTATTATAGCTTAAATCCAAAGCACCTAGTAGTCCAAAACTTTACGTTTTGTAACTGTTCCATTAATAATATTAATAGTTCAGAATCTAAAATAAAAATCAACCCATAGAAGGCGAACTTTCATCTTTCTCTTCCAAGCATCAATACACACACATACACACACACAAATACATTTTATCCGCTCCCTACTGCAGAACTCTACTTAATGCTAGAGGATATCTCTTTACAGTGTGATCAAGTTTCTGAAAATAAGAAACACTATTTTCTGTCTCTCTTTATTAAAGGAATTAGTGCACAGTTATCTTATTTTTCTGTTTCTATTTCTGGATCCACGCGGGGACGGGCGATTCCAACCATCCTTAGTACCTCAGAGAAGCGCATCTCCTAATGCCTGTCTGCTTCTCAGATGGAACTAATGGTGAGAAAAATTTCATAAGCTGAGATGTCTGATCCATTGAGTCTTCCTTTCATTCATTCTGATCATGGTCTCTTGAATTGGACACAGCCAATAAAGTACAGTTCTAATAGTCATCAAATACATGACACCACAGACAAGTTTTCTTGCCCCAACTTCTATCATTTTAAACACTATAAACATCAGCTTCATTTTGTTTCTAGTAAATGCAATAAACTGTGCCTCCATTTTCAAATGTTAATGTTCTGATCATTTAATATTGACTTCTTGTATTTCTCGTATCTTGCCTTTTCGTTATTTTCATCTTTATAGGCCTAATTATGATTTGTTTTCCAAGCAGGTCACTGTGACTACTTCACAAAATGTGCTTATGTTCCCTGAAGTACAGAATATCATTATCACTGCTGTTCTTTTATGACAGTTAAATCACAACAGAATATAAAGAGAAAAAGGAGAAATCACTCCAAGAATTTCATTGCTTTTTTTATATAGTATAAGAAATACCAAAGATCAAATTACTCATGCTTAACATACTGTATATTTAAAAAACTAGAAAAAAGGATTTTAGAAGTTTTCCATAAAGAAACGAGCAATGTTTGATAGGATAGACATGTTCGACCTAATTTAAACACTACACAATGTGCACACCTATTAAAATATCACATTTCTCCAGCAAAATGCACAAATGCATGTTTTTGTGTCAGCTAAAAATAAATTCAAAGTTTTAAAAATCAATACTTGTGCTAAAGACAAAGCCTTATATTTTCAGCCATTTATTTAAATTCTTCAGCATTTACGATTAGCTTCGACAATTTTTATCCATTAAAAAGTAACCATCTTCTAACAAAAGGAGTGGAGATAACTTTTCTCCAAGAAATAAATGGCTCCTAATTTAAGAAGGTAACTTTGTAGATGATTTTATTTTTAGTAGACTAATGTAAAATCCCAGAAGCATAACCAGGATAATGGTGTAGACAGAACTAAATTATGCTGCATAGTAAAACAGAGATAAAGAGAGAGAATTTGGAGACAACAGGCAGAGAATAGAAGTAAATGAGAATAGGAAATTTTCTAAACCCTTCATTGTATTATAATATACAGGCAGGTACAAGTCTAAAATGTTTGGCTCAATGAATTTTCACCATATAAGCACAATTGAGTACACACCATCTAGATCAATAAAGTTTTCAGAAGCCCTCGTTTTCCTCCACTGCCCCAGTTCTCTTAAGTCCCTCTCCCAAAAACAGAAGCAAACAGGTAATCAATGTTAATCACTTCCCAAAACTGTTATGCCAATTTAAATCTCTGACAGTGAATGGAAGCTGAATTTATCCACATCTTTAATAATTCTTATTACTGTCTGTCCTTACACTTCTATCATTGTAATGAATGTGTTAATGTCACATTACAATTCCAATTCGCATATCTCTAATGATTAGTGAAGATAAAGGTCATTTAAAATGTTTTCTTAGCTATTTGAATATCCTCTTCGGTGAAGTGCCCAAGTATTTTATTCATTTTTCTACTGAGCCGTCTTCTTTCTGGATAAATTTATAATTTTGATTAACCAAAGTTATTAATTCTAATATAGTCTCATGTTTTAATTTTTCTGTGACATTTTACACTCATTGTGTCTGAATCTTTGTCTACCCCCAAGATCCTGAGATACTCTCCTCATTTTGGTCAAAAATCTCTATACAGTATTTCCCCTTCACATTTAGATATGATTCGTTCAACAGACTTTTGTGTATGGCATAAAGAAGGAGAAAATACTTTTTGCAAATTATAGATAATTATTGACCAGCACCATTTTTTGGAAAATCATTAAAGTACCACTTAAAGAATAAGTATTGTTCTGAGACAGAGAATCATATACATGTGTAAAACCCTGCCTCTCACCTCGATTGTCTTCCACTTGCTTTTCTATGCCTGAGCCAACATTGTACTGCTTTAATTGCCATACATTTCTAGTTCTTGATATCTCTAAGAGACACAGGTATTCCAAGTTTTCTCTTTTTGTTCAAAATTGCTTTGGATGCTGAATTTCTGAATTGCCTTATAATACTGTTGTATATCCCATAATATCCTTAAAGATAGAAGAATTTTTTCTTCCAATTTATGAATATATTTTCTCTCTGATTAGATACAAAGAAGCATAATATCTGGATAAGCGAAGTGATTTTCTTCAACCAGAAGTGGTTTTCTTCAACGAGGAAGAGTTTATACTTATGCCAGATAACTGGATTAATTGACCCCTGGAGAAGTCACTAGCACATGGGTATACTATGCTCATTGGCAGATCGATCCGCAGATGTCCATATCTGTGTATGCTGCTGGCACTCGGGGGTCCGGATGGAGGAGGTGGGTAACTGGGGCCGTGGCTTTGGAAAGCATATCTCTGGCTGTGGTTCATTCTCTGTGTTCTGCTTCCTAGTCCTCAGCTGTGTTCCACCATGCCATCCACCATGATGTTCCTGCCTTGGAGCCAGACAGAAGCTTCTGGAAACATGAGCCAAGTTAAAACTCTCCTCGTTTAAGCAATGCATGTCAGGTATTTTGTCCCAGCTTCTGAAAGCTAACCAATACAATAATATGGAATAAAAAAAATGCAGAGAGGTTTACATTTTCTTTTGAAAAATAATCTAAGTTCAACCTTCAGTCTTCAGTTGGTTAGAGAACTACTGGCCACTCAGTCTCCAGTCACGGGAACGATTACTTAAATCTAAAGTGTGTTCCAGCAGGTGGTGACTTGTTTCTAAGTTGGCCACAGCCATGTAAGAGCAGCACCATGAAGTATATTCGACCTTAGAAGAATCACTTCAGGGGCAATCGTAGTTCTTGTTTCAGAAGCCAAAGGAAAAATATTTTCCACAGTAAAATGAGCAAGAGCCATAGTCCCAACTGAATCCATAGCCATTTCCAGATCTAAATTCTACCATCACTATTGCTGTCTCTTGAATGATTCCCACAATTCAGTCCTCCTTAGTTCTAATCTTGGCAACAAAACTCGGAACATTCCCATAAGCACACGCTCCATGGGAGTTTCCACGGTAGGCACAGTCCACAGATTCAGGACTAGAAAGTGGAAGGAGGAAGTTTCTAGTGTCCAGATGTCACTCACCACCCTGGAATTTATATAGATGGTACTGCTGATTCTGCTTCATATCTCCAAAGCATAAAGTGAGGTTATGATTTTGGTGACTCCAAATTTGTTGTACAGTTTCTGATAAATTTGTAGTTGCTCAAGAAGCAAGCCAAGTGAATCCCCAACCTTGAAAAAAATCCACATCACCCAAGTGCACACTACAAAAATGCATAGTCGATGACCTTAGCTTGAAACTACATGTTCTTTCTCTTTGTTAACTTTTCTCCATAACACTGTCAGGAATCTTGAAGTTGAATTCAACATGATCTTTCAAATACCTAACACATGCTTCTACCAGAGTCAGGTCTGGCAAGAGCAACAGTTCATCATTCAACTAGGCATCACCTCATGTGGAAGACCCTCCCTCATTTCCACCTTTTGATTCATTTCCCTTTCTCTGAAGCTGTAGCCCTGTGCTGTCCCCAGCACGACCGTTGTCAGACTCCACTACAACTTTCCTTTTGCTTCTATGCCTTCCTGGCTGAATTTTCCTTTGCAAGCAATGCCTTATATTTCATTTATTCATCCCTAAGATCTAATCTAGTATCTTATTTAAAGGAGTTGCTTGAGCAAATAATGGTTTTCCAAGTGAAAGAATGAATGGAGGTTAAGCTGTATACAACCTCTCTCGACTCTTTAGCACCCAAGCTGGAGTCAGGTCTTTTGAAAACAATGTTCATGATTTTTCCTGAATTTCAACAAGAAAGGCATAATTAAATTTATCCATTACTGTTTTTCCCATGAAACTTATAACCAACACATTCTCTAAGTAAGTAACACTTCTGACTCTTTCCTTTTATAAACCGAATCTATTTTCTTCATTACCCTCTTTGACCTTCATAGCTATGGATGAAACATGGAAGACAGTTAAATAGACAACCTTAATTTTGCCTTTACATTTGCTGAAAATGTCCCTTCAAGCTCAAGATGTTATTGTAGTAATATCATGGTTTTGTAAGAAAGATAGAAAGTATCTCATTATTTTCATAACAAAGAGCTACATAAAATTAAATGTAGACAGAAAGAACAATAATTTTTCCAGCAATTCAAAATTTTAATGTTGTACAATACAATGTCATAAATCTACAAACTTCATGTTAAAGATATGCTTTTTATTCAAACCTTCCTCGCTTGTGTTTAATTTTTGTAGAAGCTGTCATTTTTCCTTCCCAAAACAATCTCCTGAAATATACACCTTTCCAGACTCTAGCATTTATTATAAATGTATTTTTCCATTATCACTGCAAAGCAGTTTGGTTTTTTACAATAATCTTTATTTATATTAATTTTCTTGCTTATGTTTCTGTGATCATCTGATAACTATGCAAGCATTTGTTAGATTACACAATTACAGAATGAAATACATTGGATGTTACTTTTTGAAAGAACGCATCCCTCTTTTCTAGGTTTAAATGTATGTTTCCAGAACTCTACTTTGATCTGCAGGCAACTGGTTGGTAACCCAGCTGCACTTTAGTTCCCATGTTCTCAGGATCTACTTCTTCATTGCTATACTCTAGCTCCATCGTCTACTGCGACTGCTTTGATCAGAAAACTCATAATGACCCAGGTCCCGATTTTCAGTCTCTTTTATTTGTCTGTTTTCTAGCATAGTTAACTATGCTTTTACTATTTATTTGTTTGTTTTTTTACAAAAGAAAATATAATCACTAGTTTCCTGACAACAAGCGTTCCTGGTTCCAACCCAACTTCTCTAAAACATTTTTATTTTTTATTACCTCCTCATAATCTTCCCTCTGCTCATTCCTTTAATTAGTGTGGCCTCCTTAATGCCAGCTTCTGCACTTCTTACTCATTCTCCACACACTGCGTTACTTCTCTTCCCATTGCTTTAACTACCTACAATTACAAGCACATGAATCCAGCTTGCTACAAAGAAAATTTCTCATGAATGCCGCTGAGATACCACAAGTTGCACAGCTCATTTTCTCACTCTTGTATTCCCCGGGACCTGAACTCTTGAATTTTGTCACATACAATAAATATTTCCTATATAGATGGGTGAATAAAAGCTATCTTATTCCTTTTAAGTCAAATTTCTTCCTCCTATGCTACAAATCTCAGTGATGGTACCACCCCAGTCACCCAAGCCACACACCTGGGAGCGGCCTTCAGAATGGTATATCAACTACGGTACCAGGCAGCCATGAGTCATGATTCTACCTATTATGCACTTTTAGGAACACGCCATCCCTTCAGGCCAGGGGTTATTTATATGTCATCATAACCTTTCATTATTGGTGTAATTTATTTGGTTTTTCTAATACCAATCCACTCTGCAAACAGAGTGGATTGTTTTCTATATTTTTCTAAACTACAAGTCAGATCGTGTGTCTTCATTAATTCAATTCTCCCTATCATTACAACAGTAAAGTGCACTTTTAAACTCTAACCTGACATACTTCGTATAATCTTAGCTTTGCCAAACTACGCACTGCAATAATATAAATCCTGAATTGCAGAAGGTTGCTTATAATATCCATTGAATGTATTCAATTAGAAGAGTCCCAAATTTTTTACATTCTCCTGACTTTCCACATTACTTTCCCTTGCATGGACTATCCCCATTAGGTGGCTATGGTGGACTTCTTATTGTGTTCAACTTGAGCAGGAACACCCAGCTGGAGTGAGTCGGTGTGGTTCTGGGCATAGAAGACCCACCTGAGGATTGTTGCTGCTGCAACACAAAGGAGAACCGGAGCAGAAGATAGTGGCGGGCTGTTTCCCAGGAGAAGCTCTGCTGGGCTGGTTCTCCTGAAAGGAACCCTGCTGTTCCTGTCAAGGAAGGAGCTCTGGGCCTTGCTGTCGTGGAGGATGGCTGCTGTTGCTTCGGGGGAGCTCTGATCTTCATCTCTGCTGTGAGCTTCGTATCCTGGTTCCAGTGTAGATTTCTTCAGCCATCATCTGCAGACACAGACCTACATGGGACAGTGCCACGGGCTCCCAGCCCTTGACTGGATCTTTTGGGTCTCCAGAGCACAGACGGACATTCGGCACTCTTCCTGCACTTGGCTTATGGGTGACTCTTGTGACTTATAAATGTCCTGTATTAAATCTGCTCTCTTGCAAACCACTGACTCTGGGAAAGTAACTAATACAATGGCTGTCTGTCTGACCCTCCCTCTACTTGTATGAAATCTCCAGGACTTCTTTTAAACTAAACAATGTCTTGCATGATATTCTGTAAATGGCTTTACAGATGAGTAAATTAATCAGAGGAATTAAGAAGAGAAACACTTTTACCTCTTGTTTCATTATAATATTCATTTTCAATCTCATATACAAAGTAAAGATTCACAGACAAGTCTTAGTCAAAGACAAATAGAATCTGAGGCACAGTTTTGTTACACGCTTCATCTTGTTGATTTTTTTCTGTTTTCTTATAAAGTTTATACATACCTCGAGTTCTGTGATTATTTTCTTGTTTCTTACACTCCCGTTCTCTCTGCATCTGCAGCAACTAGTACATATAGGCTCTCATTAATTACTTACTGAATTGAATCAAATTTGGTAGGATTTATGAAGCTAACTTTTGCAATAATGTTGAGGGTAAACTAGACAAGAGAAAAACTGAACTCATAGAGAACCATTATGAATTTACTGTACCAAATAAGGGACAAACACTTTCTGGCCCAACAACAATTTAAATGGCGCTCCAAAGAATGGGAAGTCATAAGAAACCCAAACAGAATTTAGTCAGACCTTGACTTACAGTAATGATGGAAGAGGAAGATTCGATGTTGACTTTAAATGATTATATCTTTGCAACTTCACAATTATTTACAGTTAAGATGACATACTCCATAGGTGTAAGTTCTTTGGGATGAAGAAACGTTCCCACAAAGCGCAGTGAGAAAATGCCCTAGTTTGCATTACCTGGCAGTAACAGTAATTAAAATGAATAACGAGCTGCTGATATCCCTCTCCTCTGGGTATCCCACACCCAGGAGAGCTCATAAAAGCAATGATCCAGTTACTAACAGCAGGCACTGGGCCAGTGTTGCAACCACCAGGACGCCTTATTATAAACACGGTTCACAGTTGCTACATGACTGATGTTCTCATCCTAGTGTAACAGCAAGTCCAGTAACGATTACAGTGTGTAAATGCGACCAGACAAACTTAGTGTCCCTTCTAAGAATGCCCCTACCACTTATAAATAAGACAATTTCATTCTCAGGAGCTCCAGGTCACCAGCAAACTGTAATTGCTTAAACGTCTGAGATGACATAAATTTCAATGGTAAATGCTCTTTAGTTCTTTAGTCACCGGAGAACGCAGGGGAGTCCGTGTTAGGTTGTGCTCCTAATGTCTTCAGGGAAGAAGCCCGAAGAAGGTGTGTGTCTTGGCCTGAGTTGTGTTGGTGCCGATGCTAGAAAAGCAAGCAGTACTTCTTTCAGAAATACTCAGTCTCTGTTTGCAACCACTGACCCCAAAGTTAGGGTGAAGTAGCAAACTATGTGGGAGATTTTGTGAATGAGAGTTTATTTTGTGCTATTACGTACTTTGTCTGGCCCTTTCCTGAAAAGAGAAGTACAACATATGATTTTGAGAGAAAGGATCACCATCTCAAATAAGATAGAGCTGTGCGTCTCTGGATCGTCTGAGGCATTGTGAAGGTACCTGAGTACTGACCTCCTTAAAAGGACCCACAAATTCCAGACTTTAAACCAAGAAGCAAGAGGATTATGATGGATCTGTCCAAACTCCTTATGACATGATGAACTTGTTCGTTTTTCACTTAACATTCAGTTATTACAGGCTCACAGCTGGTATGAGCCTTGCAAGTTTCAACAGTAACAATGAAGTCAGGTGATCACCGGATTCGTTCATTACAACGATAAAATAAAAACTGCTTTTAGATCAAATAAAAATTGTTAAAATGATAGGTACATTGCAAAAATTATAAAAATTGAAAATATATAACTTTTAATATTTACAACAGGTAAGTGAAATAATTCAAAACCACTTTTCTTTCTGCATGACTCAGAGTTCAGGAAAAAAAAAAGAAATTGCAAGCCTACAACGTGGTACATTTCATAGGACATACTTTGGTTCTCTCTAAATTTTCGTGTCAAAGAGAACCAAAGGAACTCACTGAGAAGGGCATTTGATTCAGTACTGAAAACCTTGTAGAATGTTTCCCCTCAGGTTGCTTGCTCATCTTCTGCATGCCAGTGGTTGGGCATTTCTGTCTCCGCAGGTTACTATTTAACTGGTGTAGACTGCATAGCAAATTCAGTTTCCTCTGCTGGGAAAAAAAAAGAGACATATGAGATTTAATGCTTTTAGATTCCCTCCTCAGCATTAATCTGGAATTCTTAAATTGCCAATAAAATCAAGGAGTGCTTAATCAGATATAATGGCCTGGCCCTCGACTGATTTCATTAATCACTGGCCTGAGGGGCTCGTCAGCAAAGCAGTGTCCTGGCTCTTCTATCTCATCACATCATCTGACTAATTTTTTTTTTTTTTGGAATCGTGACAAATATTTTAAAATTCTCAATTTTAGCAAGTGTAGGAAGTGGTGTGTAAGAAGTAAAGGTTCAAACATTTGAAACAACTAGATAACTATTTTTTTTTCTTTTAGGTTTTAAACAGAACACATTATGATGTGAAGACAATCTCAGTCATTTTCTCGATAAAATAATAAAGAAAAAAACAGCCAAGCCCTTCTGTGAGTTGGACTATATGAAGTATCAGATATGTATATGAGATACAGTTTTTAATTCATTTCACTTTATCTTACATTTAGCTAAGGATCAATATTGTGCTACTTATTACCTGAAGTACTAATTCAGCATTTTGAAAACTTAGGCAGGGAGAGCAAAGTTTTGCTTGGTGTCTTAGGGAAGAAAATATAAACACTGGTATTAAAAAGAATCCAACTGTCAAAGTAAATGTATTTGCTTATAGTAGAAAGATTTTGGATAAAGAAAGATGACAAAAGGAGGTAAGAAATCCAACATATTGTTAAACGCTCAGATCTCATTGTTTGAGGATAGGGTACGAAGCTGAGTAGGAATTAAAACTGTTGCATTTAACCTAATGCCATCATTTATTATATTTTCTGTAACATGAGAAGTAATTTCACTTGCTACTTACATACTTTTCTAATATTTTATTCTGCTCTTTGCTTTCCTTCATTATTCATTGTTAAAGAGCTCCAAAATCTGTTTTGCTTCTATTTTTGACAATGCTTATTCATTTCTTCCTTCAAAATAAATATAAGAAAAACATCACACATGTCAATTTGATTTGCTTTCTGCATGTACTTTTTTTTTAAATAAAAAAGGAACTTAGTTCTCTGCAATGTGAAAATTTTAAATAACTAAATTGTATCCAGTGACATATAACAGGTTATAGATCTGTAATTTCTTTGCATGCTTTCTGAATTCTGAGTTTTGCAAAAAGAAAAGTCAATAGTAGTTACTAGATGAAATCTATTCTCCTTAAAGTCCTGGAAAATTTAATAGCGTCTTTCCTGATTTCTTTCCTATCTCCTATGGATGTACCTCAGAAACTGCATGAGAAACCCGAGCTTCTGTAGGAGACTCAAGAAACACCCGACTGTAGACAAAAACAAACAAGGTACTCCGAGAACCAAGGTTGATATGAAGCACCTCAGCCTTGGACACAGGAAAAACAGACTCCTGTGGAAGAGAAGTGTACATCATTAGCTGTGAACCTATTAAAAACCTTATGCTAAGTGAAAAATATAGGCCAGTTCACCAAATGCCATAGATGGTATAGAGAGAACCACCCTGGGTCCTCTTGTCTGTTTTAAAATCTAGTTTATCGTGACTCTTTTCCTTAGATTTAGATGCTCAGATATACACTCAGTGCTTCTTATGGCCTGCAAGGCCTTGTGTCCTTTTGTATCAGTACTTCATTACTTTCTGTTGCTAAATAGTGTTCCATTGTATGGATATACCACATTACTTACCCATTCATCAGCTGGCAGACATTTGCTTCTTTCCATTTGTTAGGCAACATGAAGAATACCGCTATGTACAACCATGTACAAGTTTTCAGGTAGATGTATGTTTTTATTCTCTTGGATATATGTTTGAGAGCTAAATTACAGGGCTGTATGTTAATGTTATGTTTAACCTTTTGAGAAACCGCCAGATTGTTTTCCATTTAAACTTCCCCCAAGGAATGTATAAGGGTTTCAATTTTTCCACATCCTCAACACTTGTTAGTATTTAACTTTTGACTACAGTCATCCAGTACATGTGAGATGTGAGATTTTGATTTGCATGTCTCTGCCAGCTAATTCATGTTGAATATCTTGCTACACGTTTATTGTCCATATTTATATCTTCTTTGGGGAAATATCTATTCAGTTCCTGGATTTATATTGAAATTGAATATTTTTCACTTATTATTGAGGTGGAAGAATTCCTTATATCTTCAAGATAGTCTTTTATAACCTATATGAATTGAATTTGCTCTCCTGCCATAGGTTGTCCTGATTATGTCCACTGAAACCAAAAGCTTTTAATTTAATAATGTTCCATTTATTTTTTTTCTTTTGTCACTTGTTCTTTTTTCCTCTAAGAAAGTTTTGCACAAAGTCACAGGAACCTAATTATGTCATGCGCTTGGTGATTTGGTCACATCTGCCACCAAATCTGCACAGTTCGATGATGCAAACATTATCAC
Organism: Hystrix cristata; assembly: GCA_004026905.1. NCBI lineage: Eukaryota > Metazoa > Chordata > Mammalia > Rodentia > Hystricidae > Hystrix > Hystrix cristata. The sequence continues at coordinate 34,760 of PVJO010007419.1, read as the reverse complement.
CACATGTATCAAAATTTATGCTCTAAAAGCAAGTTATTTTTTCTCTGTGTAATGGCTCATCTACCTAAATTGTCTCTTAATAATACTTCAATAATCTATCCCTCTCTCGTGATTTTTTACATATTTCTACTTGTTAAAGTATGAAATCTAGTAAAAATACTTCACACTTTTCAATATGTCCTCCAAAATTCTTCCCCTTCATTCTGTGTATCTTTCCATGGCCAAGTATCACTCATCTTTTGGTAACTGGCCCAGCCCTAACACAGCCCTACTTACATAAAGAAGTGACATAGATCATAAATAGAATAAAGTTTTAAATACATTTTTATTGTACATATTTAAAGTGTAGGACATGATGTTATGGGACACATATATGGAGTAAAAATGTTGCTATAGTTAAGCAAATTAATCACTATCACACAGTTGCCCAGTTTTTTAAATTTGTTAGAAGGGCACCTAAAATCTAATATTTTATCAGGAATCCAAAATAGTACACAATTTCATCACCTGTACACTGATGCTGTACACCCTCTCTCCAGACTGCATACCTGCCACTTTGTACTTGTGACCTGTATCTCCCCATTTCCGCCCAGCACTCCTATACGAGGTAAAAACACTGTTATGTTCTCTAGCTCTGCATATTTGACTTTTCTTTAGATTCTGCATACAAGTAAGATCATACAATATTTTTCTTCCTGGATCTGGCTTAATATGGCATAGTGTCCTCTAGGGTTATTCACGCTGTGGCACACAACAAGAGCTCATTACTAACAGATGGGATCAAAACAGCATCGCCACAGGCAAAAACACGGCCTCCTGTTACTCCCCAAAGTATCAGTTTGGTTAATAAATCAGTTTCCCATTATCAGTAACCCAAGAGCTGACCTCGCTAGATTCAAATCCCAACTTTGTCACTTACCATTTGATCAATTTGGATAAGTGAATCTCTCTCCGCTCCTCAGTCCCTTTGTTTTCTATTGAAAATACTAGTAGTAAGTAAATGTTAAAGATTAAGTGAGTTAAGATATGAAAAAAATTAAGAATGACATTTGGAAATGATGATTGTTATTATTGCTATTACTATCAGACAGAAGCTATGGTTACTGCGTGTATTAAAACCAATTAGAGAGAAGAGAGACAGAGGCAGAGACAAACAGAGAGAGAGAGGAGACGTCCTTTCGGCCTCTGCCATTTCAGAAGTAAAACAAATATGAACTAAGAAGACAACGAAAACAATCCTATTTGGTAGTATGCAGCATTGACAGAGAATGCTAATAAGGACCTTTGGGACTGTGAACTTTTTAGAAAGAAATAGTTATTAGCATTTCTACATATTACCTGAGGCAAAATGTACGCTATGCTCCATGGAAATTTTAACACTTGGATTTCAATATAAGGTTTAGTTTGGTAATCACTGAATATAAATAGGATACATTTTAGAAATTGTGGAGATAAAACAGACACAGATAAATTACTTTTAAAATCATGTAACTTTTAATTAAATGCTTTGTATATTATTTAAGTTTTGAAAGAAAAAGTAAAATTCCAAATGATACTTCTCCCTAGGATTATAAAAACATTGTGGAAATTGAGAAAGAAAATGCATTCGCCTGTCAGAATTTTGCAGTTATAAAATGGCTTAAGACGGTACCCAGTAACATTTCTAAAGTATGAAATATGAGAATTTAAAATATATTATTTTGGAATTCGTGTACATAACATATTTTGAAAGGGTTTATCATATTCTATTAGCATTTACATAATTTTCCTTTCTGCAAGTAATGCAAAAAGAAGCTATCAGTAGGGCGTGTATTTGAATAATTATTTCTAAAAGCTGTGATGGATGTGAAACATTTCATTCATATTTGCCCCTGAGAAATGACAACATGCAAATTGAAGTTTGTTAACCTGGAATGGAAGCCAAACCACAGTCATGACGTGTATTGCACTCAAGTTCTGCAAATAAGAATCACACTCGTGACCTCCCAAGTTACTGAGAGAGCCCCTGACAGAATCACTGATGGGACAGATGTCTTTTCCATCCACACTGCTCCAAAATTTTGAATTCTGTCCAGCACACAACCAAATTCTAGCGGGAAACACTGAAAAGTAAAAAATGATCATAATGCTTAAATTGGACAATTCTAAAGATTCTAAATTGATTTGCAAGTAAGGAAGAAAAAGAAGTATAAGAAGAGTCTTCTTACTCCCAATTAGCATTTAGAAGATTAAGAAAGATCTTTTCTCCCATAACAACTACACAAGCTTGGACAAAAGAAAATCACACTTCTCCATGAAATAACAAGAGCAGTAGGCGAGTCCAGGATGAAATGGGCTCCAAAAGAGTGGGAAGCCACGAAAGCTTACGTTGCTGAAGGCAGATCTCCACTTTGGGTAGACAGGCCAGACATAAAGGGAGAATTTAAGGATAATCCTTACGTATTTCTAGTGTGAAGTAAAAGCCAGGTCCTGATTTCACCAGCTGTAGGGCACTTGTGTTCTGATTTCTAACAGAGGATCTGCAGCTGAAGCCAGCTACACACCACGGAATGGTAAGTCACAGGAAGCAAAACAGGTTCCAGGGCAAGCATCCAACTCATGAGCATCTCAGTCTCTTTTATTCAGGGCCAGTTCTGCCTTCTTTTAATCTACATCTGACATCACTGCGACACTTTGCTGTGCAGGGTGTAACTGACAACATATAAAAAATAATAGCAACTGGGTAGAGCATTACAGTTCCTGAAATGAAAGGAGATTTTCCATAATAGAGACTCAATTTCCATATGCTCATCCGCCATAAATGGCATGTTGGAACACAGCACACTCCAATCTTAAACACACCTTATCTTAATACTCCACACCTGAGCCAAAGACATGTTCGTAACATGTCCAAAGAGACAAATAATAGTAGCATTTTGCAAGTTATAGTGTTTTGCTGTTTACAAAGTGTTTTTATTTATATAATCTGGTATGATAATGAAAAGTTGTGTATTCTATTTTACAGAAAAGAAAAGCAAGGCCTAGAGACATTAACCTATTATAAATGGTTCATCAGAAGGTTAAACAGAAGGGGAAATGGCAGTAAGATTTTCTTGTTCTAATATAGGACTCTTTCTGCAGTTATACAAGATCATATTCTTATAAATAATATCAAAGAAAAATCTTGGGAGATTATGGAATCAAAGTTCCAGTTTTTTTCATGATGGCTGTATGATAAGAAGATGAATTACATGAACTAACATATACAATCATGCAATAAATATTAACTGAATGTCTTTTTTGTGTTAAATCCTGGAAGTGCTAAGGAGCCCTGGCCCTGAAGAATCAGATATGTGATAAACACGTGAGTAATTTGTGTTAGTCTGCCTTCCATTGCTGTGACAAAATACCTGAGATAAGCAACTTAAAATAAGATATATTTTGGCTCACAATTTTAGAGGTTTTAATCCCATGTTTGTTTGACCCCATTGCTGCAGGGCTGTGGTAAAGAACATCATGGCCAGGAGCATGTGATAGAGCAAAGCTGCTCTCTTCATGGTGGCTAAGAAGAAGGAAAAAGTGAGAAAGAGAGAGAAGGTGTTAGGGTCCCAATAGTCCCTGAAAGAGCTTGCACCCAGTGACCCAACTTCCACCAAGTAGGCCCCACCTCCTAATGTTTCTACCACCTGCAAACAGAACTAGGAGCTGAAGACTGGCCTTCAACACCTGGTCTCTTGGGGACACTTAAGATCCAAACCATAACCAACCCCAAGGTAGTATGAGAAAGAAAGAAAGGAGTCAAGATACATGGTCCTGGAAAGCTCCAAGAGAATGAGCAAACCACCATAAGACAACAAATTAAGAGAAATATTACAGGGAGAAAGAAAAAGTATATAAAGATAAAAACCAGAGCGAGTGATGATGCAGTTAGGAAGCAGCAAATACTTTGACAAGAGGGACCTAGAATTCGGCCTTTGGATCACCTCCCTTTTCAGCCTACTCTTTCTCCCTTAGTGATCGCATCCAGTCTCATTGCTCCAAATACTCATCTCTATGGCTAACAAACCAGATTCATGACTCCACCCCAGATCACTTCCCAAATTCATGTCCAACCACATAAGTGTCATCCCCACTTGGATCTGATGAGAATCTGAAACATAAAAGTTCAAAGCTGACCTCCTGGTTTACCCCCACAGACCGAAGTCTCATAAATTTTAGAGTAGACTTTACTATACGCCATTGAGTTAATTTAAATCTAACACAAACATATTAGGAGTGAATAAATGACCTAAAAGCAGATAGACAAATTTTACCAAGGAAGAGATTTCTCCTCAAACAAAAAACAGGTGTCAGGATGCTAGCAAGATTACAGAAGATTCTAGCTCTCAAATCATCCTTAACTCTCTCACATACAACCCCCGCCATAAAACCACCAACACAAAACATGCCAATCCATGTTGATGAGAAGCAAGGAATCCTTTTGCTGACTCTGACAAAATGATGGGCTAAAGATTATATATGACCACAAAGTCATTAAGCATCTCTTTCTCTCAAACAGAAGGAAAGGAGAAGACACTTCCTCTTCAACTCCTGATCTGAAGGTTTGATCATTGATGCAGATGTATATATATTGGATGGATCTCACCAGCTAAAACTGAAAATAATACTTTCTGAACATTTTCAGAGGTAGCTTAAAACTGCCTCTGCTCATGTTCATATTAAATTAAATCTAAATAGCTTTGCTGTTTTTTGTTTTTTTTTTTTTAAGCTTTGCTGTTTTAAATACAGTCTTTATTATTATTTCATTGTGGTGAGTCCGGCAGGACAGGAGATCACTGCCACAGAAAACCTAGTTTGTTGTACTGCAGATCCTAAGGGCAAGAGTCATGCCACACCACAGAGGGCTGCACAGAGAAGCGTGGGGGTCCATCACGAGGCAAAGGGGAATGAAGAACACTTGGGAGAGAGCTTTTGTTGTGGTTCCTGTGCAAAACAGCAGATAAGCAGACTAAGCAGGTTAAGGGCTGATTAGTTCGAGTAGCTTCAGCGGCCTTGGTGTCCCCTGGTGGTCTGGTACCTGGCCTTGGAATTATCTGAGCAGGTAAATAGTGGCCCACAGTGGGGGAACCCAATGAGGAGGCAACCTGCTGGTGTAGGCTCTGGATTGGTTGGTTTGCATGTGAAAGTCACATTCCTGAGTGATCTGTTTACTACCTCTAAGGACTGGTTAACCATGCCAGCAGCTAGGATCAACAAAGACCCAAAAGCTAAAGCATTGGAATACAGAAGATAAGAGACATGGTTAATGGATTTGCCTCTTTTTAATGCTTACTTCAATCACTTCTCTTTAAACATTGTATGATAATGGAGCAACTTTACTGACTGTGAAGGTGAATTATGAACTATGTACCTCAGATTTCACTGCATGCACACCAAGCACAGCATTTCCTCTAGACTAGTATTGCAAGAAGCAAAAATGACAAAAGAAATGCATCCATGAGTCAGCAAGTAAATTAAATATCTACAAGTAATCAGATTACTACTCCTTTGGAATTATCTGTGAAGTACAATATTAATGTTTTTAAGCACCATTTAATATGTGATAAATGCTATTCCATCTAGTTTGAAATATGTTACATAAGCTCAACAGAGAAGTTCCAAAAGTCTCTTTATGTCATGTAGTTTGTCCAGGGCTAAAGAATAATGATGTAATTAGCTCACTACTTCTCTGATTATAGACAATAATTCTGTTATTCTACTGTGTGCTGTGATTACATCCTGTACCAAAAACTGAAGGGTGAGAACAAAAAAATCACAAGGTACATAATTACCAAATCACTCACAGCTTTATCTGTTTTTTTCTCCCATTGTTACTGGCAATTACAATCACTTTTCTTTAGTTTCCTTCCTACAAATATATTTTTCAACAAATTCACAAGGTTATATGCTATATGAAGAAGAGTAAAGTAGAATCACAATAAGCATCGTCAATAATTCAACATTTTAAAGATTTTTTCATTCTTTCTGCATGTCTAAATGTTTAATGGACACAATACAAGAAATACATATTTAATAATACCAATAATGGTTTAGCAAACAGAAGAATGTAATTCAGGGTGGAATTTTTTAAATTAAAATTTAAATATTTTCTAGAAGAAAAATCTGTACTCCCAGTTCTAGGCTAGAGAGTAAGAGAGTTCCTTGGGGTTATACATTGGGAAATTTCCTGAGGCTTTATTAGAAAAGAAGAGTGTCTAACCCCAGACCGGATCCACTGAAGATGAAATGATTCCTGGCAAAAACTTTTTATGGTTTGAATCCACCACTAAAGTTAAGGCACATTTGTCTAGATAGCACACACTTTCAGTAAATTTGGATTAATCGTCAATATATGTATCTATTTATTGAAGTGCTCATTGGTCCTTAATAGTTTTGATCCAAAAATCAAGAGCTTCCTCATTATTTATGATTGTGGCATATTTCTCTTACAATCATGAATACTTCATTTAACAGCATCTTGACATACAAAACATAAGCAATTTGATTTACTTCTGAACTGTTTGCCTATATTATAAAGTTAATGTTCAGATAATAACTAAAAATGTCAACATGTCCTGCTTATATAGCTGATGTTGTCACACCACGGAAACTCTAACAAGAACAGGAATAATGGTAAGTTTAGAGGCAACAACAATAAGGTCAGTGTGAACATTAGACTAACACTGAATCCAAAGCAAATGCTAAATGTATATTTTATATACCTAACCAATACATTCTCCCCCTTTTTCTGTTAATTTTATCTTAAAACAGAATATCTGCTTATGTAAGAGTCCAGGACAACGTGTTTCCAAAGTATAATCTAGAAATGCTTGTCTTAGTTACTTTTCTCATTGCTGAGACAAAATAACTGACACTCAAATTTAAAGGAGGGAAGGTTTATTTGACTCATGATTTGTATCAGCTTTAGTTCATAGCTGGCTGGCTCCAAGTTAGGATGGCATGGCAGAGGGGTGTGACAGAGGAGAAAAGGTTCATGGCAGGCAGAAGGCAGGAAAGCAGCAAACTAGTGAGGCAGCAAACAGCAAGCAGCAGTGTAGCCCTCTTTCTGACCCTTATATTATATCCAGGCTACTAGAGCCAGTAGCACACACCCTCAAGGTGGGACATCCTTAATCCTAGCATTACACCATGAATCAATTTCAGCATCACACACTCCAGATCCAGCCACCTCTGAAAACCCCCACCTGTGACTGCGTAAGGCTTTAGGGGGGAATCTAAATATAAGCCGTAAGAATTCTGCATCATTCAGTCAGGATGAATTCTGCCTCCTCAAAAACTGATGTGCTCACTCATTTCTGTTAGATTCATAAATTTAAAACTAACAATGATCCACACTGAAAGAAATTACCAACCAATGATTATTTCCGTAATATCTCTTTTTCTGACTCTTCATGATGCATTTTTAAGGAATTATCAGTGAGGCATAGAGCAGGGTTCATCAACCACAGTGCACAGACTGGTACCAGTGTGTGGCCAGTTAAGAACTGGGCCACATAACAGGAGCCAAAGGGCAAGTAAGCCAGGGATATTTCATCTGTGTCTGTAGCTGCTCCTCATTACTCACATTACTGCTTGACCTCTGCGTCCTGTCAGATCAGTGGCAGCATTAGATTCTCATAGGAGCGTGAACCCTACATGAACTGTACAAGGGAGGGATGGAGTTCGCACACTTCTTTGAATCATGGCGAAACACCATCCCCAGCTTCATCCTAGGAAAGACTGTCCTCCATTAAACCAACGTCACTAGGGCCAAAAAGGCTCAGGACCATTACCCTAGAGGACTAAAATTTTGCTCAAATATGTGTTTGTGTATAAGTGTTCATTAAAAAAAATCTTAAATGCATAATTTTAAATTTCATGTGAAGCCATAGAATTGCAAGGCCAATCTAATTTTGTTTCCCTGAAGAGGGTCTAAATTTAAAAGGCAGCAGAGTTAGTTCATGATCATTTGGCATTTCAAAGTCCGTAAGGATTTGTCTTAGTTGAAACTACTATGACAAAGTGCCATGGACGGGTAGATTATGAGGAGCAGAAATCTATTTCTCACATTTTACAAGCTGAAAGTCCAAGATCAGGATGCAAACATCACTGGGCGCTGGCAAGGACTTCTTCCGGGTTACATTCTGCTGGCTTAGTGAGCACTACTTGTTGAATGGTAAGAGGCCAAGAAAGCTGTCTGGGTCTCTTTTATAAGGGACCTATTTCCATTCCCATGACTGGTCCATTCTCATGACCTAAATAACTTCCAAAGACCTCTCTTTGTAATATCATCTCATTGGAGGTTAGAATTTGAATATATAAAATTTATGGTAACATGAACACTCAAGCAATTGCAGGCATAATGCCAAGAAATAGAGATAGTGAAAGACTGAATAATTAGGTAATAGCTTATGTTTGATATCTTTCCTTTCAACAAAATTGAATGATAATTTAATCAAGTTATCAATTGATGGATCATTTAACATAATTTTGTTATTAGATAATTATTCATTTTTGGCTGATAACTCAGAAGGAGGTCAAGTAATCAAGCAGAATTACTACAACAAAATTTCCACCATTTCTGTCTACTGAATCATGTAAACAAAGCCCTGAGAGTTTTTTATCTATGGAAATAAATACAAATAAAAGATGCTGAAATTTTTCTCATTCTGAAAAAGAATAAAGTTATTCTGGAAAAGAATAAAGTTATTCAGGAATCTGTGAAATAACAAACTTTAAAGAACAAGTTTATTCGGCCTTAAGGATATGTTTATAAATTATTTTTATTCTTAGTAACCATCAAATTTATAGTATTCTTATAATATTGTGATTAATAATGTATTAGTGAATACTGACCTCGAGATTCAATCAAATGTGCAGCATTCTGTTATTTTATTTACCTTTAAGAAGTTAGAGTGGCATCCATCAAATGCCAAATGCAATTCCAAAACACGGTACAATATGAAAATGTGTTCATCTAACAATCAATGAAATACAGTGACAATTATAATGATAACTGTTATGGACTGAATTGTGTCCTCTAAAATTCACGTTGAAGCTGTAACTCCCAACCTCAGTGTGATTTTATTTGGAGATAAAACCTACAAGGAGGTAATTAAAGTTAAATGAAGTCATAAGGATAAGTGTAGGGTCCTGATTCACTCTGATTCATTAGAAACAGTGTCCTGGTAGAAAGAAATGAATATTTTCTCCACGTGGTCGCATGGCTGAGACAACACCCAACACCCAAAGTTAAGGGAAGAAAGGTTTATTTAGCTCACAGTTTGTAGCGGCTTCAATCCACAATCGGTTGGCTCCAAGGCAGGATGGCGTGGCAGACAGGCAGAAGGCAGCAGGGCAGGCAGGGGACCTTAGCAACTTCTTTTTGCTCCGTATATCTTATCCAGGTTTATGGGACTAGGGTGGTACCAAACCAGTGGATTGATTCAGTGATCACACACCCTTAATCCCAGCATCACACAGTCTGGATTCGGCCACCTCTGAAACAGCCCTATTTATGACTGCATGAAGCTTTGGGGGAGGGGGGGACATCTGTCTGCTATGCCATTCTGCCTTTGGGTGTTGGGTGTTTGTCTCAGCAATGAGAGAAAAGTAACTAAGACAGAGTTTGGTACCAGAGAAGTGGGGTCATTGCTGTGACTATACTGGACCATGTGGTTTAGGAGCCTTTGGAGCTGGCTTGTGAGAAGTAGAAGAGTTAGGAAAGGTTCAGAAATGTCGCCTGAAAGAAAAGCCTTGGGAGGCCTTTGTTGGTACTTGAGGGGAGATTCTGGTCAGAGCTCAGACTAGAAAGCTGTTAGAAAAGTTGCCAGTACAGACCAGGCTCAGGAGGCTTCTGCTGGGAAGAAGGACCCCATTGGATGCTGGACTCCAGACCATGTGTGTTATGGCTTGGCAGAAAGTTTGTCTGCATTTTGCTCATGTCTAGAGACTACCTGAGAATGAGATCAAGAGCAGCAGACTAATTAATCTTGCAGAAGAAATTTCAGGGGAGTCTAAAGTTAATTCAGTGTCATGGCTATTGTTGGGGGCTTTTAGCCAAGTTTATGTTGAGAACCAAGAGCAAAGAACCCAGCAGAATGATTCAATATGCTGTGAGTTTGGCCAGAAAGAAAGCTCCAGTAAAGTCGTGGCCTGCAAAAATGGAACACAGGAGTAATTCGTTTCTGAAAAGACTAGCAAGAAAAAGCCAAGTATTTCAGAAGAAGACAACAGAAAAGATGGCCTGAGGACATCACAAGAACCAGCAGGACTCCAGCCTTTGCCGCCTCACGGTTGCAAAAGCGAAAGACTTTTCTTTGAGAAGAAAGCCCCAGAGCACCATGTTCCAGAATGACAGCGACCTAGGGAAATTGTTCCTCAGGATTTGGTTGAGTGCTCAATGATCCAGGTGCTCGATCCCTACAGCCAAGAGAGAAGGAAGCCTGGCTACTGCTCCAGCTGGTGGCAGATCCTGGTGTCATCTATGTGGGCCTGGTTTTAGGTGCATGCAGAATGCAAGAGTTATGGGGTCAGGAAGGCTTCCACCCAGATTTCACAAGAAGACCTGCAAGGCCAGGCAATGTGCCCCTGAGAGGGGCGGTGCATGGAGCTGCGAGCGTGAGCCGAAGGTGCACTGGACCAGGGAGCTGAAGAAAGCCTGGAATAGTGAGGTAGGAATAGAAGGTGGTGAGGAATGCCCAGCTGAACAGACGTGGTGTGGCTCTGGGCATAGAGGAGCCACCTGAGGATTGTTTCTGACACAAGATCAAGGAGAATGGGAGCAGAAGACAGGAGCTGGCTGTTTCCCAGGAGAAGTTCTGTTGCAGCTGGTTCTCCCAAAGGGAACTTGGTTATTCTCATTGCAGGAGGAGCTTGGGGCCTTGCTACCACTGGGGATGGCTGCTGTTTGCTTCAGGAGAGCTCTGGTCTTCATCTCCACTGTGAGTGTCATAACCTGGCTCCAGTATAGATTTCTTCAGCCTTTTAATGCAAGCACGGACGTACATGGGACATTCCCGGGGGCTCTCAGCCCTTGATTGAATCTTTCAGTCTCCAGTGCGTAGATAGATGTTCTGCAGGCTCCTGCATTTGGCTTGTGTGTGTGAATGCTGTAATGTGTAACTGTCCTGTATTAAATCGGCTCTCTTGCAAACCACTGACTCTAGAAAAGAAACTAGTATAAGGCTGTACCTTTGATGATCTACCTGCTGGTAAAATTTTATCTTAAAAATTATTCACAAGCCAATACCTACATGAAAAGAACCCTAAATGTTTGCACGGTTGGGGAGGCAAGGTAGAAACCTAGAGGACTGAAGATTAGAATGGTATTAAATACCTCAAAAGCAAAAAATAAAGGAGGAAATGAAGCAAGATTTTCAAAAACTTGAAAGAAAATTATTTCTAACCAAGAAAATAAATCAATCTATAAACCATTAGAATAAAACAGAAGTATTTCTGTCCCAGGGGATTTTAGAAAGTTTACCTCAAGACCTACTAGCTTTGAAAACTGCAGCAGGATATACACCCCAGAAACCAACAAATGCACTCACAACCATGACAGATAATGTCAAAAAGAAAGAAGAATAGGGGCGTAAGCCACACGGCAAACATGGTGGGTGGAGGTCAAACTGGACAAGGAACAAAAGAACAAAGAACTCCAGAGGAATTTTTCTAGAAGTGAAAGGAAAGAATGAACTTTTTGATTTGTGCAATCCCACAGTGAGAAATGTTATAGTTCTGGCAACAAATCTGGAGAGGGCTTCATTGTAGATATCTAGGCAGTTGTTAATTCCTCAAAAATAAATGCAATTCTAATACAATACGGATTTAGGATGAATATTGTTTAAATGGTCCTATTAATATAAATCTTCCATGATATAATCATACAGGAAAGATGAGAATGGGTAATGGCATGTGTCTTGAGTGAAGTATATATAGAAGAAATAAATCCTCGTGTCATATAGCAGGAAGACAATAAAACCAAGAAAACAAAAAATACAGAATAAAATTATTATAGATAGGTATTTAAGTATAAAAAAATTCCTTAAAGTACTTGAAGGTATTGGTCACTAAGTAGAAAAAATTAAAAGTAATAGGGATGCATTCTTTGTTATCTGCTTTTTTGATTTAATATTTGAATCATTTTAAATTAACTAATAACTACCAAAGATAATTTTAACTAGTGATAAATGTTATACTCCCTTCTTTGTTTTTGTACATTTTTGCAATATATATTTATACTTCTTATATGGAGTTGGTACATGCATGTGAAGGGGGATGGAAAGAAAGAAAAGAGGATGAAAAAAGGAAGTAAGATGTGTTAGTGTTTTGTACATGTAGCATCTCCCCACAGGGAACGTAAAATTATATACAACACACCAATAAAACAACTTTAAAGATATAAATAAATAAATAAATGCTATGAAATATGGTGATAGAGGCGAGGGCCTTATGAAATGTAACTCCAGGTTCCCATAGGAGATAGCAAGGAATAAGGAGTTTATTTTAATGGCAATGGCTTGACATTGAAATGTAACATGTAGTGCTTGATTTGGCAGCACATATACTAAAATTGAAATGTAACATGTATTCTGAACCTTAAAAGTATTTCTGACCTTTGATTCAACATATTCACTCTAATTGGAATCTAGAATACAAAAACAATTAACTATGAGACCCACGCTAATGTAATGATGTGCAGTTCATTAAAATATTATTTCAAGTGGTAGGTGATTGAAAATATCCTAAATGTGTAAAAACTGAGATAAATAAACAAAAGAGGTTACATTTATGTAGAATAATATGATAGTCATTTTAAAAATTATGGTTTCAATTAATGTATAATTATATAACAAAATAATCAAAATACACTAAATGCAAAAATATAAAAATCTTTATTATTTTTATAATTGTTTCATAAAGAAACTAATAACTCTAATTAATGAATAATATTTATGTTCTGGCTAACTTTACTTTCCATACTGCTTACAAGAAGCAATTTTAGATTAAAAAATACATGTAAAAATTTTTTAATTTTCTACAAAAGTAAATCACACTCCATATCCCTGTAATCTTTTCTAAGGGAGCTCACCTCCTTTCCCTTTAGGATTTTTAATGTTTTCTAGACACATTCTCAATTTCCTACACCCTGAATAAAATCCACATGATGAAGCAGAACCAATATTCTAATAAGAGTTTGGACAGTGCCAACAAAGCAGAAGGATTAATTGTCACTGTCCATGTATCGTACTTCTATTAACACACATTTGTATCTGGTTCCTGTTTAATTATGCATTACATTGCTGATTTATTCCTCATGTACAACTGGCTACACTTCTGCAAATTTTTCCAAGACAGTATTTCCTGTCCTTTCCACTGCACTGCCTGGCTCACTCATTTTCCTGACAGATTTCAAATTTTCTGGTTACTTTGTTTAATAAGTTGTCTTTAAAACTCTGTTCCTAACATTCAAGGTTTGGAGATAGCACTCAATTTAGTGACATTGGAGAAGTGTGTTGAGCAGTTCCATTTATTTATCTTGATGCTTATTTCTTGAAAGGATAATTTTGATGAAACCCACTTGAGAAACATTCTGTGCTGGTTCAAAAGTGTAGGGACGTGTAATCTGGCACACCCTAAATACCAGTCTGGAATCTACAGAAGCAAAACCCTGAAATATGCATTCTTTTAAAGCTGAACTAGAATTATTGTGCACACTCAGACTTAAGTGATGCAAACTTCAGGGTTTAGAGAGTATACTTCACATATATCATACATTTGTTGAGGTTAATAGCACACCATTAGAAACTGCCAGATTATGTCTCCCTGCATTTCTTCTCTTTCAAAAACTAGGCCAATCAACCCGAAGTCCCTCCCTACCCCAGATTCTGGAGAGAATTCTGTTTTTACTCTATTCTTAGATAAAGGCATGTTCCAGAAGTTTAGCAAACTCTGTATAGGAAAAACCCAAAGCCTGTTGCACACTGTTGCATATTATGTAATTCCATTCTTATCACCTTATCAAAAAGACAGAGCTGTAAAAATGGAGAAAAAGAACAATGATTGCTAGAAGTTAATGAAAAGAGTATGAATGAAAAGGAATAACTTGAGAGAGGCTTTTGTTCTGTATTTTGGTTGTTTTAAACACATGTATGATTTTTAAAAGATTGAACTATACAATTTTACTGTGTTGCATTTTATAAAATTCTTAACTCAGCTTGTCAGTGAATTTACCTATAAATATAAGTCTTCCTTCATTCATATTTTCTATATTAAACCCTCAGATGCCAAGTTACATTTTTCAGAAAGCGTCAGATCTATATTACATTGTTTTGTTACCTATACAAATGTTTTCTACTGGATTATGTTTTGATATTGCCCTGTAGGAATATACAAATGTTTTCTACTGGATTATGTTTTGATATTGCCCTGTAGGAGACTATTAGAAATAAATTTTAGAAACTCACTATTGTGTTCAACCAGGCAATGTCTTTAAAGTGATATTTAGCAATAGTGAATGTAATAATTTTTAAAAAGAAAATGATCCGTGGAAACAGTAATCTGAGAAGTACGTAAGAGTAGAATTAGGAATGGTGAAGAGACGTGAATGTTATTCTGGGAACTGTCATTTCAGGTAGATTTGGAACATCTGAAAAGCGAATTTCTCTACCATTTGTCTTTCATGTTGGCTTTTAAAATATCGAATGTGGTGATTCAAGAATAAACCACAATGTGCAGTATAATGAACTGTAACCTTACTTGACCCTTTATACATAGTTACATGACTTTAAAATGCATTTTTTCATCTTTCCTTAGGTAGTCATTTGATAATACTTAAGAGCATAATCTTTCATTGGCTTGCTGTGTATTTGGCTTGCTGTTATTTCCCATCTTAACATCTTTGGGATTTATTTTAATTCACAACTTTCTCCCTTTGTTGGTAATGGTTTAACTATTAGACTCATATAGAAAACTTAATAAATCAGCCAGACAAACAAAAAGCATACTAAACACAGAATATAGTGGTCATAGATAGGTTATAACTCTTTAATGTATGCTTATTTTTATTATGTACATTTAAGGAATACATGATATTTTAGTATAATATACATAGTGAGGTGATTACTTCATCTACCACTACTACCAGACTATTTTACACATACACTACCACAAGTAGCTACTCTGTGTGTGTGTGTGTGTGTGTGTGTATGTATGTGTGTAAGGACACTTAAAATCTACTTATGTATTTGCTCAGCAAGTTTTTAAGAGAACAATACAATGCAGTAAGATTAACTATAGTCCTCATGCCACACATTAGATCTCTGGAGCTGCTTCTTCTACATAACTACAACTTTGGTACCTTTTGACTTACATGACCCTGTTTCTTCCCTCTGCCTGCCATGCTCACCTCTGTTCTTTAGAGTTAACATTTTTAGAGCTACATAAAAGAGAAATCATTCAATAGTTTTCTTTCTATGTGTGGTTTATTTTCCTTAGCATGGTGTCTTTCTATTTTATCCATTCTGTTACAAATGTAAGAATGAAAAGGGTTATAAATTTTAATACAGATTCCACATGCTGACTCTAGTTGGCATGGTTAACGTCAGTCAGGATAAAGTCAATAGGAAACTAAAAATTATTGTTGAAAAGCTAAATCTTAGCCAGGTGCAATGGCACATATCTGTAACCCTAGTGCTCTGGGAGGCTGAGGCAGAAGGATTGCAAGTTCAAACCCAGCCTGGACAACTTAGTGACTTAGGGAGACCCTGTCTCAAAATTGAAAGTGGCTGGGGATATAGAGTACTAACCACCCCTCCCCAAAAAAAGCTAAATCTTGGGGGTTTGGGGGCTGAGGGTGTGGCTCAGTGATAGAGCACTTGCCTAGTGTGTTATTCAGCTTTCTGTCACTGTGACAAAGTCCCTGAGAAAAACAAAGGAAGGAAGGTTGATTTTCAAAGGTTTCGGTCCATGGTCATGTGGCTCGGCTGTTTGTGGGCTTGTGGTGAGGAAGAACATCAGGACAGAGAGCATGCGGGGAACAAAGCAGCTCATCTAAGGGCTAGCAGGAGACAGAGAGCCAGAAGGAAGAGTCCAGGAACAAGGCAGAATCCCCAGGCAATCCCCCAGACCCACTTCCTGCATGGAGATCCCACACCTGGGTTTTCTTCAGTTCCCAATAATGCCACCAAATCATGAATCCATTGCTGGCCAGATTCACTAATGAACATAGAGCCCTCTTGGTCTAGTCACCTGCCCAAATCCCCACTTGCCAATACTACTGCTCTGAGGACCAAGTCTTCCACACAAGAGACATCGAGCATGTTCCAGATGCAACCATAGCACCCAGGACGAAGTCCTGGGCTGGATCCCTAGCACTGGAAAAATACAGAGCTTGGAATTTCCTCGTCAAGGCCCACAAAAACATGGGAGATTAGATAGGTCAAAGATTATCTTAACGCCCACATTTCTTATTCAAGGCCAGAAATTTAATAAGAGTGAAGGAAGAGCCTTGTGTGAACTCACCATGCTATATTTGATGCTTGCTTAAATCAATTTCCCTTTAGTAGATGGAGCACTGAGAATAGCAAACCATTTCCTCCCTGTAAACTGCAGTAGGAAAATATAGCCACAAAGAAAGAACCAAGAGAAAAGAACTAAAGTGAAAAATCACATATGTAGAGCTAAGTACATTTATTAGAATGTGAAAATCAATGCAAAACACCCAAGTTTTGAAGAAATCATGGAAATAAAATATACTGGGAGAATTTAAAATAAGGTACAGTATTCTCTGGAGAAAAACCAAGACTTCTACTAAAGTTCAGTCAACAGAGTTCAAGACCAGTCTACACTGCACAGTTTAATTCATGGAGAACACGAAATTCAAATTTTATCACCTGGAAAGCTGTCCACAAAACATGACTTCAAGTTTGACTACCGAGACACATTACAAAATACACAGTCAGAAATACAGATTGAACGTCCAATATATTCTATGGTCAAGTGACTGGAAGCCACCACATCCATATTTGAAGCCGTAGTCCACTGGTGGGTGGGTGTTGCCATATCCAGACCCGACTCTGTATACCGGAGGACCACAAGTGGCCTAGTAGAATCCGAGATAGATGCTATCACTGAAGAAGCTGAAGATGACTTTGTTTGGAGCTGAACATTTAGTAGCAAAAACCACAACTTGTGTCATCCGTCCAAAGCCTTTTAAACATCCCTGCCAGAGGCTATGGTGACAAGTAATCTCTTGATCTTTGGCATCTTTATCACTCTTAAAATTGGTGAGGTTGACTGACTGCCTAATGTCCCTTTAACGCGTTTAGTGCCTGTAATGAAAAGCTACTGAAAGTGCCATCCAAATTTTGTTAAAGCAAATCTATAATTTAACCATCAAAAATCAGGCTTCTAAATAAGCAGAGATATTTTTACCATATTACTTATCCTGAGATTCCAGACATTGTGGGAGTCACAAATTGGATTAATAGTACTGTACGAACGATTAAGTCAAGCAGACACAAAGATTCTTTTCGGAAAGTCTTGATAGAAGATTGAAGCCACTGCAGATATTTTGAAAACCACTGTATGTCTTCTGTTACCCATATCCCATGAAATCCAGAAATGTTTATTCCTCGTTAGGAATCTACTCCAAAATTTAACTGCAGTTATTTAGTATTTAGGTATCATTCGATATTCATCAATTATGAGGAACTGTATTTTACAGTTAGGAGTATTTAAGGATGTCCAACACTTTTGCTAGCTTTTTAATTAATTTTCAATTTCTCTAGCCTTCTCTTTTGTAATAGAATTATAAGCCATGTTTAAGCTCCAAGCTTATTGGTGTTAACCAAGATGAACCTGGAATCAGGAAATAAAAACAATAAAATGTTTCCAAGTGTCAACCTTGTGGCATAAAATATAAACAGTTTCCCATGAGAGCCAGCCCTCAAGATGACTTTGCTGAATGATTGTAGTTTCTGTCCAATACCTAACTACAGGCCAACACTCACAGAGAGAAAAACACATCAGGATGGTACTTCGGGCTTTCAAAAGAGACTTAAAGAAACTGTGAACACATTCTACGTTACGTATATTTAAATCATTAAGCCAACTGATTTTCCCTTATTTAACTGTTGTCTTGGATAAGTTCGATATTACTAGGAAAAGCTCAGTGAGGTGACTTAAATAGAGAAAATACATATTATAGCCTTAAATTCAAAATAAAGTAAAATACATTGTATTAGTCAGCTTTCTCTTTGCAAAAATAAAATACTCGACCCCCACAATTTAAAAGAGGAAAGAGGTTTAACTTGGCTCACGGTTTCAGGGGATTCAATCCATGGTAGGCTAGCTCTAAACCAGAAACATTATACCAGAAGCACTTGAGGGATCAAAGATAACTAATGCATGATGCCCTGGATGCAGAGCAAAGGAAAAGCACCAGCCAAGAAACCACATATCATAGCAGGAGCTGTGTGAACTACCCAAAGTCATTCCTCTTCGACCACAAGACACCCAGAAATGTGCTTCACAAATCCCTTGAGAGATCTCAAAGCAAATCAGTTCAACACCTCATCCTAAGCACTGCAAATAGCTCTTAGATTTTTACTTAAGTCTTTAAAATGTTTAGAAAAGTGTAACAGAAGGTGTCATAGAGCTCAGTACATATTTTGGAAAGGTTAATGAAAAGGATATATTCAAATTTCTATTATTTCCTGAATTTATCATATTTAAGCACACTTTATACAGTAATTCAAATCTTAAAAAGAATGTTAGGGAGGCTCTGTCTAACATTAAGTGGAATAACAAGGTATCATGCCCTGTAAAAAATTAAGAAGGCACTAATGTATTTATTTCCTTCAATAAAAATGTTCAAAATGTTCAAGAGTTTATCCAGACTGCATAGACTAGCTTATATTTTTGGTGTTGTCACTTACTGGGGTGTAATTTGATCAAAATAAAATATAATGAAAGGCCCTCATAGTATAATCAGGAGATTTGAATTCTGGGTTTAGATCTGTACCCCATTGATCTGTCTTTTGACAATAACATCATTGTGTACCTCACTGGCCAAGTTATAGGAAAGTGGAAAGCACCCTGACTAATTTAGAAGGTTTTCGTGAAGCTCTGAGATAATGTAGATGAATGTTCAATGACATCATAAGGTACAGTATGAATGCAAATTAAAATTGTTTTCTTTCATTCATCTCAAATCTCACTCTTCAACATGATCAAAATTATTCTATATGAAGTCAATGAACCAGTTCATTTGATATTCTAAGCAGTGTTTCTCAGGCATGGAATACATCAGAATTTCTTGCATAGCTTTCAAAAACACATATCGTATGTCCATTGATCTTGGGGAAAAGGGGAGGAAGAAACAAGAGAGTAGTTTTAAAATTTGTCTTTCTAAATGATCCCCCTTGATCCTAATGCTCTTAGTGCCTTGACCACACATTAAAAAAAATATGATTTTAGAGATGCAATAAAAAATGGCACTCAATTAATTTTCATTGAATTTCAAATTGAGCTAGTACGTGATATATATGATAATATATACAACCATTCTGTGTTATTTGAGAGTCAAAGGAAGTTGGTTTGATTTTATATTGGGGTTTTAATACTAATATGTAAAACAAATTAGCCAAGATAATACCAATCTCCCAGTTAGTTTACTTGAATAATAAGTCTAATATCTTTTAGTAATATGTCAAACTTAGTCTTCATTTCACTAGATTTAAAATATTGCTTTGATCATAGGGTGTAACTGAAAATACAACTGCCATATAAATTTAAATCAGAAAAAAAAAATCAAACTACATGTCCTATGTCAACTCAGATTTGTTTTTGAGGAAAAAAATCAGAAGTGTCTTCAAGATGAAAAACACTGGCACTTGTATTACAGCAGTGCATATTTCAAATAACAGTCACAAGCCTAAAGGATGGACTTCACAAAAAATTTCGAGTTACCAGAGGAGGGTGATGCATCTTAAAGTGGGCCCAATCCACTCTTCAGAGCATGGATTTCATCAAGCAACATCTTGACACTCAAAGAAAAACACTGTGAGGCTGGAAACAAAAGAACGAAGTGTCCCAGAAACATCAAGGTCTCAGCCACACAGATCAGTCAGAAGACTCTGGTCATCTAATACCTCACACAGCAGTAACCTGAAGGAAAAAGATGCTACCATCCACAGAAGGCCCTGTGACCCATGGAAAGACCCACCATGTCCCTAGGACACATAGGCAGGAAGTTTTCAGGAAATATATCTTAACACAATGTCTAGAGGTAAAGGATTTAATCAAGCAACCTGGTCAATGGCTACAGCACACAGTGGAATCCTTCCTCCCTTGTAACTTTCATAGCTTCAAGAGAGGCCTTGATGAAGCTAGGTACGGTGTCCACTTTTTTAAACAGACATCATAATTGTTCATATTTATGGAAAACCATGTGATGCTTTGATACATGTATACATTCTGCAATGTTCAAATCAATGTGGGCCTATCTACAGCCTCAGTCATCAATCATTTCTTTGTGGCGAGAACCCTCAAGTCTTTTTTTCTAGTTTTTTAAATATACACTGTATTATGATTATTTATAGTCACTTTACCATGTAATAGAACACATTAGCAAAAATAAATAGAATTTATTTCTCCTACCTAACTGTGACTTATTACCCATGGACAAAACTTTCTTCATTTCTCCCTCCCTTGTTTTCTCCCCAGCCTCTGGTGACTAACATTCTTTCATCTACTTCTGTGAAGTCAATGTTTTTAGATTCCACCCATGAATAAGATCATACTATATTTGTATTTCTATACTAAGCTTTTTAAAGTTAAAATGACGTCCTCCAGTTCCATCCACATTGCTGCAAATGAAAGGATTTCATCCTTTTTGGCCTACTATTATTCTGTTGTGTGTATATACTATATTTTTAAACCATTCACCCATTGTTGATTGATTAATCCTAGATTGAACAATCCTGCAAGGAACATTGCAGTGTATATGTCTCTTAGACATGGTTATTTCATTTATTTTGGATATATATCATTTATTATTTAGATCAAAGAAATAATCTCATTAGTTTTCTAGATCTTGTTAAAAAAAGAGAGAAGAAATTCTCATTATTCTTAAAAGAAGTTTGGGCTTGCGTAACTGCCAAAGCCAAAGAAAGATTCTTCTTTATAAGCTTTATCCCTATAAGGAGAAGTTACCACAGTGTCTTCAAAGTCTTCAGTTAAACCAGACTCCAAATTTAATCCTCCAATTATCACACTTCCCAACAACAACAAAAAACTACGCTAGTTGTTATACCAAACTGTGTTTTAGCCCACAGGAATTTACTGAACGTCCTCGTACTTCATAGAATTCTACACGAGGATTTAAAGAGCTCGTAGACCTGAAAACCTTTCAAGCTAGGAGCCAAGGCACGGCGGACACGCCAACAATCAACATAAAGAGACCCAGCTACCTGCCGCGGTTAGCAGATGAGTGGCTGCAGTGAGGCAGGGCTTATGGCAGCAGTCTGAGTATGTGAGTACGTATAAACTGGTACAGATGAAGTATATTTCAAGTTCTGACATTGAGACGGGTGAGGCTGAGGCATAGTACTCAGGTGGTTTATGCATCATAAGCAACAAAAGCAAATTTCGAATGCTGGCAAAAACACACCAAAAGCTAAAGTACCTATTCCGTTCCCTTTACTTCACTCTTCACTGGTTCTGTTTCTGGACTACACGCCTTTGGAGAGCTTACACAGCCAATCATTCCAAAGCAGAGAGTACTATCGTCTTTGACGTTTATGGAGAATCACACTGAAAACACACTCTTTCATTGGTGTCTCTGAATTTCTCGGACACAGTTGTATGTGTGGCCCCGAGAGAGCTGGAGGAAGAAAAAGGGCGGCACCCTCCCAGTAGCTGAGGATGGAGAAACGGCCTGGCAACCCACGTCGCCATCTCAGGAGGATATTTCTGATTTCGAAGGCCACACATTCACAGGCTCTTTCTCGGATATCACTTAAAAAAAAAAAAAAAACACGAGTCAAAGAGTACCATTTTGAGGTTTGAAAAAATGATTATCTCACTGCCATAGTCGGAGATTTTTAATTTGAACATCAAAATAACATCCTCCCATTTCATTAGTAGTATCTTTATTGAAGACTCAATATTGTGTATGACGTTAATGTTGTCCTTTAGTTTGGGACAGTTCTGAACAAAACAACTAAGTTCCTTCGTGGAGTAGGCGGTCTCCAGTTCTATCAGAGACAACAGGAGTCCACCCCAGCTGGTGGTGAGGTTGGTGGCAAGGTTTCAGCTTCAAACACACAGACGGAAACCGCCTTGCCACTTCCTAGCTTGGAGACCATGAACTTGTCATCAGAACTTTCCTCATCTATAAAATGAGGGTGGCAGAACCCAGAACAAAACCAACCTCATGTGGCTGTGAAGTTACAATGACCCGCCACAAGCCTCACAGTATTTAGATATTAGTTCTTTTTGCCCCTTTCCTGATGGTTTTGTCACTGAAATGACTTTAAAAACATTCTAGACTGTGCTTAAAATGATCACCTCAGCTAAAGTCTCAGATATGCCCACTTTAGAATATTTTTAATGTCATAAGACATCAATAGGATAAAAATTTGCACTTATCAAATTACTCAAGGGTCATTATGCTCTACTAAAGCGTACACAAGTGTCCACTGGCAGGCTGGATAGTTGGCTGGTTGGTTGATTGGTTTTTACCTGTGATTTATTTGCACGTATGACATCAGAAAGCCATGGGTTTGACATCCTCCTGGACAAAACACTCTGGAAGTCTCTGAGAAAGGCCAGTCTTTGGCTGAGAGAGACTTGTGGGGAAAAAAATATCATATTCATATGAGTATGAAGCTTTCCAGTTTCTGCTTTGCTTCCTGTGTCTGAAGTTATTGGCAGAAGAACAAGAAAATACGTCTTTGTCTGGGAGAAGAGATACATCCGAGAGGTTTATTAAATAACTGTGCCATCCATTTATTCTGGTGTTTCATGCTTATGGTCCAGTCTTATCTTTGCTAAGAAAAACTTTGATCTGTGAGGTATTGATCATCTCCCTTAGGCATCCATTGTTGTTGAAAGTTATTGGGGGGAGGGGTTGTTTTCTTTTTTTTCAACATCTGGATGACTGGGCCAATGTGCACCTGGAGAAGGATGGTGTCTTATGGCTCAGATTGCTCTCTGCTGAGAAATTGCTCACACATCTCCTTAGAAACTGACTTTAATAAGATGTATGGAAATAGAGGAGAATTCTGTGGTCCTAAGAACTAAAACCCTTGACAATAAAGCTATAGAAGCAGAAGAGAAGAAACAAACGTCAAAAAAAAGAGTGGCAACAGTAATATCTGACCATTTTTTATACACAGGAACAATGAAAATGTGGTACAGGATCCCCTATATTTATTACAGTCACTGCACTTCTGCTACATTTACATTCTTAATTGTCATAATTTTATGGTAAGCACCTTTATTACATATTGCCATTAAATACACTGTTCACATAAGGAGTGCCATTTGGAGAATGTTTGTCCTCCAACTTCGTGACAGTGGACAGATTTTAGGTCCCTTCAAAATACCCATTACAAAACACTTGGGAAATGTTTAATAGGATATGATGAAACAAGTTTTCTATCAAAGCTGGCCTTGGAGAACTCTTTGGGTTTTGAACCATTTCTAGGAATCAAATGGGTAAATATAAATTATCATTCATATTTTAAATTGCCACTGGTGAAATATTACTTCTGAGAAATAAAAGACTTGGAAAGTCTAATGATTAGAGTAGAGGTATTAATGAGGTGGACACAAAGCTGAAACCAGGCGGTGGATGTTAGTGAAAGACTTGAAACATTTTTGATACATAGAATGTAAAAAATGTTAAAAATAAAATTTTACCACTTTTTTATTTTAATGTAATATGTGTAGATATAAATAAAATATTAAAAAGCACTCTTCTATTAAAAAAAACAAAATTTCATAACAAAATAACCATAGAATAACAACAGTTAATAAATACTACCGAAACTTGCAGCATTCGAAATCTCTCCTTTGGGGAGAAAAGTCAGTTAAGTCATTGAGCATATAGTAGGCAGAATGGAAATAACTCTGTGCTCTGGATTCAAGAAATGGCTGTACAATGTGATTCTGTCGGTACAAAACTCGGTCCTAAACGCTAACTCAGTATCAAGTAGCTATGATTTTCATCCAGGAAGAATTCCTTAGAACCATCCTAAAACGTAGAAGGAAAAACTCTCTCTCCCTCTCCCTTTCTCTCTATCATTTTTCCCTCTGGAAGATTGTTCTGTAGATTAAGAGGACTTAAATATTCAAATCATGTTCCTCAGTTCAACAGGCTGTATCCAGAAGGGAAATCTTAAACATAAATACCATAGCTTTAGAATTAGAAGGAAAGAAAGAGAAAATTGCACATGAGACTTTGTGAGATGATCCCAAACCATAAAATGGATAAAGAGTAAGCTTCCATCCCCAAATGACTCAAAATGAAGATTAGTTACTCGATGCCATCAAATAGATGTTTAACACCTATTTTGTGTTTCTTGAGCAAATTCTCCAGGTAATCTAGTCATATATATTAAGTTTCTACCACATACAAAGCACTAAACTTGGCTCAGTTCAATACCAAAAAAGATGTACAATTAGAAAAATACACCTAATTACCCTCCACGTAGATCATCATTAAGCCCAAATGTAGCACCAAAAATTCTTTCAATTCTATTTAAATTTATCTGCAAAATTTATTATTTTCATTTTTATGAATTGTGTATAAATATTGGGGAACAAGTTCCTAGCTTCAGAATGGAAAGCCAAAAAAAAAAAAAGAAAAAGAAATAAAACACTGGGAATAAAAGGCTCTAAACTGGTAGCATAAAAGCAAATTATTTTACGAGATTCTTTAAAAATACAAATTTCCAGATGCCATTGAAGATTTTTTCATTAGAATTTCCAAGGGTGTGATCCGAGTATACATATTTTTTTAAAGATCCACAAATGATAAAGGTGAATTTCAGTTTTAAAGAAATCATCAAATGACATCGACTAATGTAGAACATATTCCTATTGCATAGGAAGAGGTAAATTTATAAAATCCTTCAATAATATATTTTTTCCTTTTAGCAAATTATGATGTCTGAATCTTCAACACCAGTCTACTGTCTACTTCACATTTTTTTTCTTTTTAACAAATATCCACATTGTTAGAAGTGGTAAAATCTCTAGCATTCCAGCAGTCACATGCTAACTGAGTTTGAAAGGCTCTTTGCCCGGATGTTCTACTGCATTGTATAACCTGTAGTTCTTGGGCTTGTGAAAAGGGCATGCTCCTTCCTCTGCTCTTATCTTGTGATATATGCTAGCGATGTTTGAGTAAATGGCTTTTGTCGATCAAGACTGGGTTTCGTAGACAAGATGATAAAGGTAAATGATGAAGATAGATAGATAGATAGATAGATAGATAGATAGATAATGTGCATGACGGGGAGCTAAAATACTGTTTCTTAAAATGTGGGCCTCCTACCACCCTGAGTGTTTCTAATTTTTTTTTCTTTTTAATTTCTAAACCTTACCCCAGAAACAGCAAATCAGAATTTCTGGGCTCAGGCCTAAGAATGTACATTTTTACGTCAGCTGTTCAGGCAGTTCTCCCGCATACCACAGTTTAAGAAACACTTTAGATGCTCTGTGAGGTCTCTTCAAGTCTAAGTTTCTATATTAGTCAATTATCATTCAAGAGCCAGATTGCTCGATTTGCACTGATTGCTCTAATTGCTGAGAATTCCCTTTACTCTTCTAACTTACATGTTTAATCCGTTTCCAGTCCTCAGCGTGAGTTACCATTGGCTACTAGAACGTTCCTAGCTAGAGATATTATTTCTCGTAATAATGCCTACCATTATAAAAAGGAAAAGATGTTAATTAGAAACATAACATAAATTGAAATTATGTTTTCTGATCTTTAAAAAAAGATGTGTGTTGGATGAAGTATAGTGAATACAATACTCTATTCTGAGGTGATCTCTCCATGCAACTTGTACATTTGTAGCTACAGGGGGAATCATGTGTGATATAACCACTTACAGGTGCCGTATTCAATTTTAAAAAACAGAGTTCGGCCAAGTCCTCCATCACTAAGAATATTTGTATTGTACACAAAATGTTCTCAATAGGAGGACTGAGATATTTTTGACTTTGCTTATAAAAGGGACATTGCTCTATTCTCTTAAAGAACACAGAGAAAGGCTGATGTATCTTCAGAAATACTGTTTGTTACAGCTCACATCTTTTAAGAGCAAAACTCACTACCTGATATTGACTCCACAGAGCTCATGAAGCTTCCCATCATTGTCTCTAACGTGCATGCTTCTGAGCTACAAAGCAGACAGCTTACATGATTTGATAGAGGGGATTTGTCACTTTGCCTATGACACTGTCAGACTCCTGAAGGATGTGGATACTTCTCAGATAATATGCCAGGGTCCTTAAATAGGGGATAGTGTATTTTATTCTATAATCATTAGTCCCTGGGAAAGAGTACAGTGAGTGTCTCTTAGGTTGAGTTTTCTTGAGGAGGGGCAGGAGTTGAGAGATGAGAAGGTGACATGAAGCTATTGACACGGGACTGGATGTTCTACCAGATGCTCTAATTCCTGAAAAATCCCCCCCTTTTCCCCTGTCCCTTTACATCCTGCATGCTTAATTAAGTCAAAGTTTGGGTAAAGTTCAAATAGAAAACTCTTTTTCAGCACCAGACTCCTACCCTCTTGACAGCGTCTCACACAGGATTGGGGGTTTTGCCTCCTCATTGCTCCTAATGCCTGCGTGTGAGACAGTAAATCCTCCTCCCCACCATGTGATGGATTAGAAAACATGTACATGCCAAGAAAGAAAACTGCAGTCGAGAATGAGAATAGTGTGCAAACAGACGAATTTATTGAGAATTTGCAATACACATCCACAACTTCTTCATGACAAGAGGCATGGGTGTATCTCAAAAGTAATACGTGTCGAATTTTTGAAGTTGTCCCAACAAACATCGTCTGAGAAAGTCATCTCAAGGCATCATCTGGTTTTTCAATTTCCTCTCTGGGCCTCTGATACTGAGTCTGGAAAGCAGCCACTTGGAGGTCGATGAGCACAGAAGAGGTAGACAGAGCGGGAACCTGGGGATGTGTCACTCAGCCTTCGGAGGAGAGAAGATTCTGTGCCTCAGGGACTTCAGGAAATCAATAGAGGACAAATGGCCAGTAGCGTCTGTAGTTGTAAGCTCCACAGCCATTATAGCCATAGCCGAAGCCATAGCCCACTGGAGTATAGGTGCTACCATAGCCACAGCCGACGCTGTACCCCAGAGGGTAGCCATAGGTGCCCCAGTAGTATCCGGGGAATTCAGCGCTGGAGAAGTTGTTGAAGCACATGATGCTGGAAGTAGAGGGCTTATGTAGCAGGAGAAGGTAGTGTGATGGACTCTCTAGTCTCACAGCCCTCTTTATATACCCTGGCTCTGAGGTGTGGTAGAAAGCACGAGGCCTTTATTTTCATTCTTGACACCAATTTGCACTACCAAAAGCTCATTAATTTGTTTTGCTCTTGCATAAGAATGCTCTCATGTGACTTAATGCAAGGAGAAGATTCCTTCAAACAAATTATGTGCCTTGCTAAAAAAATTATTGCAGTCACTTCAAAGCACTAGGTCTTATAGACCCCATATATAATTCCCTGTAAGTAGGCTTTGGCAATGCCAACAAAGATTCTGATGTTAGCTCTTATGTGGTCTTCTCACCCTCTGAATCTCCACAGCAGTGCAGAGTCGGAATTCAATAAATATGTGTTGGATATATTAACATATGAAATAATAAATACATAATTAGTCCATCTCAAAAATCAAAGTAATTATTAGTATTCACTTTCTTAAAGAATTGTCTTTTTGGAGTACACAAGACAAATGCTATAGGGATTATCAGAAACATTCTTTTTTAAAATTTTTCCATCTACATCTACTCTGCTTAGGAAATGGATTAAGAAAATTAATCTTAATTATGGCCACCCTCTGAACTATATCTAACATCACAGCTCTAAACCACTGCTTGAATTAATAATTTGTAATAAAAAATAGTATGTCGATTAATCCTTAAACTGAGTGTTAAATAAGTATGATCTATTGGTCTAGTATACTTTTAATAGTATAAATAAATAAATAAATAAGGAAAATAATAAGAAGGAGAAAAACAGAAAATGAGGGAGAAATTTTATCCTAAAATGTTGACTATTTTTCTGTTAGAGCTAACAAAGTAAGCTTATCTGACAAATGTGATGATCTTGTGAAAGCTCAGGTAACTATTAAATTAATATTTCATTTTTAGACTGATTGTGCACCTGGGGATAGAAAAGAGTAAGTCATTCCTCTTTCAATAGATATTTAGTTCTCATTGAATTCCTTCTGGTTTAGAGAAGGGATAAGGTTGATCAGGACTATCTTGGGTCATATAAGATGACAAATTACAGTATTCCCATGTGTTGAGATTCTCCACAATGGTACTTTCTGTAGAATTTACAGAAAATATGGCAAATGAGGGAACATGGCATAGAAAAAGAAAGGCTGAAAGGAATTATTCTAGAAGACCACAAAACACGTAAGCATTACATGCTGGCCCCAAAATGTTACTTAATTTCCCAAAGGTAACTTTGTTCTCTTCTTTTGACAGAAAGAGGAAGCTGGACTGAATCCAAGGACAAGGGGAGACTCTTGGAGAAATACAAAATTATGTCTGCATTCTAACCACTAATTGGTTAATTACAGCACAGACATTTTTGAAAACACCAACAGTGTTGCCCCACCACACTACCTTGTAAACAAAGCTATGTAGCTGCCTATAGTGATTCAGTATTTAAAACTCAAGCCCTTCATGTGATTTATAGCTAAGGAAAGCCAGGGAATTAAAATTAGCTTCATTCCTAAGTATAAAGATATTCAACCTCTGATCATTTGCTAAGAATCACAGGATAATCTACACTGTATTTCTGCCATCGTCATATTGCTCCATTTCATAATTAAAACATAGGTAACATTTGAGAAAAAAAATGCAATTTTCAAAGCTGCATTCATATAATGAAAAAGAAAGAAATGATTTGAGTTAGAGCCAATGTTCAGTTATGATGTCCTATTTAAATAAGTTCCTCTCCCACCTCTCTCATACCTACTCAGTATGGCAAGATGATAACTTTGCCCTCTATGGTGTAATACACAACTTTGTGTCTGAGTTGATATGGTGAATAAAAATTAAAATCTGTCATCTTTTAAAAATGTAAATCTATAATATAAGGAACAGTCAGAATTTTCTCTAAAATCTTCATAGAATATTCAAAAGAAAAGAGGGTAGAGAAACACATTATTTATAAACAAATATTAAAAAATTAATAACTACCTTAACCCTGTAGAGGGTCAATGGAAGCTTTATTCTCATGTTTATCAAGGGACAATCTAGGTTCTATGGAGCCTGACTTTCAGACAGCATTGAAAGCCCTCGTTAAGAAAAAGAATTCAATGTAAACATAAAATTACAAATGTGTTAATATGTGAAAATAAATCAGAAAAGAGTAAACACCAACAAAATCACAAATATTATACGATTCAGATCAAAATATTATTTTTACTAATTTATTGCCTGGCAAACTTCTATAGTATTTTTGTTTCCCATAGAGTAACTCCTGGGCCATCATAGCAAACTGTTTTCTCAGTCTCTGCTGTCAGACTGTGCTGGAAGCCACAGGACAAATCCATCCCGGCTATGTGTTCTGGCTCTGTGCTCTGTAACACACATTCCAGGTGAACTGGCACAGTAGGTGGCAAAAAAATTCTCAAAAGTCATTTCCACACAAAGATGACTTCCTATCTAATTAAAAAGGGGTTTAATTTGATATGGAAGTGCCTATAAATCATATAAATCTATCCTTCTATTCTCAAATTAAATGTATCTCTAAATCAGCTTTTCCTAAATTAGTTCCAAAAAAACCCCTACAGATTTTCAACACCACGCAATACAGGAAAATTGAAATTGTAGGGAGCCTGGATGTAAAGAGCACCAGTCCAAACCAATTGTGGTTAAAATCTCTTCTCTTGTAAATTTCCTCCCATATAGGTTCAGGTGATACGGTGTTTTAAAAAGAGAAAAATACATTCTCACATACAAAATGGCACACTATGAGAGTAACCATTTTTAGATATTTGATTTATATACAATCCATTATCCTTTTCTATTTTAATAACAATGCTAAGGTGTTGTTTAATAAAAATATTTTATTTCTCCTTACATACTTTTATTTTAAATAAGGTCTGGCAAGAACATATATATAAATATATATTTTCCCATATATACACATTTCCCATATATATATATATATATTTCCCATGTATATATCCCATATATATGCATATTATATATTTGATATATATGGGAAAATCTTGCTCTGTCATTGCCCACAAAGGAGCAAGAAATCTATTGTGTACAGATTTCAGAAATAGAGTCAATTCCAGAATGCACAAAACAATTCTTGTCCCATGAGCCTAAAATATAAGGTTTTGAACTTCAAAACAATTGTGATTCATTTGAATGACAGAAAAAACTAGAACAGAATTTTTTTGTATCAGGTTTTATTTTTTATTAATACATGTTTGCAGCACATAATGTTTGCATTCCATGTGTGGACTCGGTACATGTACATAACATGTCTTAATTCCTTTGTTCCACCCTCTTTCCCTCCCCCTAACTCCACCTGCCTTCCATCTCTTCATCCTTTCCCATTTGAAAAAGACCTATCTCCATACTTCCTATTGTCTATCTTTTATTTTGCTCTTTATTCATATTTGGGGTTTCTCATATAAGAGAAATCATGCAATATTTAAGCTTCTGTGTCTGGTTTATTTCACTTAATATTATGATCTCAAGGCGAATCCATTTTCCTACAAATGACCCAAGTTTATCCTTCTGTATGGCAGAGTAGTACTCTGCCATATGTAAATACCACCTTTTCTTTATCCATTCATCTGTTGATGGACATATAGGAAATTTCTGAGATCTAGCTATTGTGAATTGTGCTGCTATAACATGGATGGGCATATATCACTGTACTATGATGTCTTTAATTCTTTTGAGAAGATACCTAGAAGGGTAATAGTGGGGTCAAATGGAATTTCTATTGTAACTTTTTGTGGAATGTCCACACTGATTTTTATAGCGGTGGTACCAGTTTACACTCCCACCAACAATGAAGACAGTTTCCTTTCCCCCTGCAGCTTTGCCAGTATTTGTTATTATTTGATTTCTTGATGATGCCCGTTCTTTTTGCCAAGGGGGGGGATCTTAGTGTTGTTTTAATTCACATTTCTTGATTGGCCAGTGATGTTGGACATTTTCTCATGTATTTATTGGATGTTTGTTCTTCTTCAACTAAGAAGTGTCTATTTACCTCAGATGCCAAATTTTTGATTGGGTCTTTTCATTTGGGGGTCCTAATTCTTTTGAATTCTTTATATATTCTAGTTATTAATCTTTTGTCTGAAGAATAGCTGGAGATTTTTTTCCCACTCTGTAGGTTGTCTCTTCATTCTGTTGGCTGGTTCCTTTGCTGTGCTGTGCAGAAGAGTTTGATATGATCCCTGTCTTACTTCTCTAGAGTCAGTGGTTTGTACGAGAGCAGATTTAATACAGGACAAGTACAAGTGACAACATTCACACACAAGCCAAATCCAAGAAGAGTACCGAATGTCTATGCACTGGAGACCCAAAAGATCCAGTCAAGGGCTGGAAGCCCACAGCAATGTCCCATGAACATCTGTGTCTGCACTAAAAGTTTGAAGAAATCTATACTGGAACCAGGATATGATGCTCACAGCGGAGATGAAGACCAGAACTCCCCTGAAGTGAACGGCAGCCATCCCTGATGACAGCAATGTCCCAAGCTCCTTCTGCGATGAGAACAGCTGAGTTCCCTTCAGGAGAACCAGCCTCAACAGAGCTTCTCCTGGGAAACAGCCCGCACCTATTTCCTGCTCTTGTTCTCCTTCGTACTGAGTTGCCAACAATCCTCAGGTTCCTCTTCTATGCCCAGAACCCACCAACTCAGTCCAGCTGAGCGTTCCTGCTCAAGTTGACCACAATAAGAAGTCCACCACCATCCCATTGGTTGATTCTTGGCATTATTTCTTGTGCAACCAGGGTTCTGCTCAGAAAGTTCTTGCCTGTACCTACGTCTTCAAGAGTTTTACTCTCTGCAAGAGTTCCTGCAGATTAAGTGCTTGTTTTAATATATGGATCATTGATGCATTTTTATTTTAATTTAGTGCATGGTGAGAGATATTTATATAGGTTTAATCTCCTATAATGATAATTAGATATCTTCCTTTCCTATATATATATCCCTTTTCTTTCTTTCTCTTGCATTATTGCTCTGGCTAATATTTCAATGACTACATTGAGCAGGAGTCATGATAGTGGACAGCCTCATTCTTTGTTTTAGGGAGAAAGCTTTCAGTTTTTCCTCATCTAGTAAGATGTTGGCAATAGGTTTGTCATAAATAGCTTTTATCAGACAGAGATAAGTCTATTCCATACCTATTTTCTTCAGGGATTTTTATCATGAGCGGTTGTTAATTTTGTCAAGGACTTTTTTGCATCTATTGAGATGATCATGTGACTTTGTCCTTTCTTCTGTTTACGTGTTGCATTGTATGTATTGATTTGCATATGTTGAGCCACCCTTGTGACTCTGAGAGGAAGCCTACTTGGTCATGACGTGTGACCTTTTTAATGTTTTGCTGCACTCTGCTTGCCAGTATCTTGTGGAGGATTTTTGCATCTATGTTCATTAGAGATTAGCCTCTTTTTTGTTGGATCCTTATCTGGTTTTGAAACCAGGGCAATGCTAGCTTCCACAAGTGAGTTTGGGAGTATGCCTTCCCTCTTAATTTCACTAAAGAGTTTCTTACTTTCCTGGACAGCTTCAGGGATTAAAAAGGAGGTTGGATGGAAAACTGAAGTAAGGGACAGTGACAAGGAAAACGTCATTGTGAAAGGAATAAACGTGCAAGCTTCACCTTGATGATGAGTATTTTACAAGTGGACATCTGTTAGGGACATAGCTGGATTCAGGAAATATTCTACGGCGTGGAAATGGCTTAAAGAAAAGTCTCAAAGGTGTTAAATAATCAAGTGTCTCCCAGGAGTCACAAATAATCCAGTGGGACCTCAGTCTCAGGAATAAAAGGAGAATGGATGAAACATGGAACCGAAAATCCAGTCAGGAACTGGAAATGAGACTAATCATGCTGTGGAGGTAAAGGAAGCTACTGAGCGAGGGGCGGCAAAATTAATTTGTTTTTAGATAAACCGCTACTCTGACCATGTGAGGGATGAACTAGAATCAGCAAACCTCAGAGGCAGGCAAATGAAGTCTAAGCTCTGTCCACTAAGACTGCTTTTGATTGCAAGTAACACAAACCTCCATTTAAAGTCGCTTAGGTAGAAAGGGTCTAATTTTCACAAGTAATAAGAAACGAGAACATGAGCAATTCCGAGGTTGCCTCCAGGCCCAGCAATTTCAAGGTTCGGGGTTGTTTTCACTGCAGTGTCCTTGGTCTTCTCCTCATTCCTGGAAGACCACTACAGCAGGTACCTGCTACATGTTAATCTACACCAACATCCAAAACCAAGAAAGGAGAAGGAAATTTCCTTCACACACAGGTCTTTTTCATTTCCCATCAGGATGGAACACGTTTCACATTCGCCTTCTAACATATTTCCTTCAGTACCTGCTGCCCAGAACTGAGTCCTAGCTCGTGGTTGAGCTACAGGGACAGTGGAATGGTGAGTCTCTGTTATGTGAAGATTATATAATATAAAGCAGACTCAGCCAGCAGGCAAAGAGAGGGAGTGGGAGAGTCATCGGACTGACCATCAATAGTATTACCCCAAAAGCCATCACAATAAGGCGAGAGAACGGAGGCCTGAACGAAGATGGCAGCATTAACCAGAAATAGAGTGAATTCGAGAATTGCTGTGGAGGTAGATTTGATAAATGTGTGTTAATAATTGTCAAGATCATCACACTGTCACTGTGGGAGATTCTGACACAGGGCAACTATAGAAAACACTCTCAGAAAGAATGACAAAAGCGAGGGATTCCCCAATCACTTCTCACATAAATTTTTCTAATATAATGGAGTATACTGATAAGGCTCACAGAAGGAGGTAGCCATCCCAGAATCTCTGGTGCTTGAGAGCCTGCCAAATCCTCCCCATATCTACACAGGACAGAGAACAGTAATACTTCTGTCAAGTCTATTATTGAGTTTTGAGGTCTTCCAACTGGAAGGCTCTATGAGTTATTTGAGAAAATTAGAGATACTAAAATAGCTACTAGAGGAAAACATCTAATAATTGCTACAGAAGACATAGAATAACTTTGTGCCTCCAGAATATAAAATTACTTATTCCAAGAAAGATGATCCCTTAAACCCTTGATCTAAAATCTTCCTAACTATTGTCTTTCAGTTACTGTTGGCCAATAATCTAATGTCGTGACCATCAAAATGTGACTTTTTTTCAATTTCTTTTCTAATTCGTATACAAAATTATTATTGTGTAGAAACATATTCAGAAACTGAATCTGGTTTTTATATGGAACTAAGATTCACA
>PVJO010007418.1:15510-82247 GCA_004026905.1 Hystrix cristata | reverse complement strand
CAGATCATTCTGTGGGGTTCAGGCTGAGCCCCCGAGGGGCGGATGTGAGTGCTGCCTCCCAGAAAAGAAGGGACAAACACAGATGCTGTTCTCTGCAGTGTCAGAGCCCACTCCTCATGCAGGCCATCTCACAAATTCTCAGAACCACTCTGTGCCTTGCCAGGTGCTGTCCCCCTTTCACAGATGAGAAACTGAGGTCACAAGAGGTCCAGATTGCACATTGTGAGTAGCGGAGCTGCGATTTGAACCCAGATCTGTCTGATTCCAAACCTACTTTATTTTGGAGCCCCTGAGGGTGCTGATCCTGCATCAACTCCTGGGTGTGCTGTGCTGGGCCCATGGGACAAAGGACCCTTTGGAGGACCGGCTTCCTGTTGTCACCACAGCAGGCATCTCTGGCCATATCCGTAGGACAGGAAGGGACACATTGCCTTCTCCCAGGGTGCAAGGCGGGGTCAGTTTGTTTTGATGGGCAGGGGAGTTCCACCCTGGCAGGAATAGGACCAACAGAATTTGGTTCCTTCCTCCGGATAGGATGCTTTGGAGGTGAGGTCAAGTGTGTGGGTGAAGTATCTGGCTGAGGCGAATAAGCTGGGGAGGATGACAGGCACACGGGGGCGTATGGAGAGGCTCGTGCTACCCCAGAGGGCGCCTGGTGCTGGCCTAGCCGCCTGTGACTGCCGTGGCCGCCTCTTCCTTCCTGATCTGGGGTGGGAGACTGAGCCTTTTCATGTGCCACCTTGGGGCCAGAGCAGTGGAAAATTGTCCAGAACTTGAGGGTTCGTGCCATCTTGAAATCACTGAGCCTAGAGCCTGGAGGGGCTGGGATGGCAACCAGTGTCTGCCTTTGAGCTGGGGGCTGAGGCCCAGAGACAGAAGTGGGCGGTGTAAAGTCACACGGGTTTGGGGCGTAGAGCTGGAACTGTATTTTCACCCTGCTGTGTTTGGGGGTGGAGGAAGCAAAGGCCAGACCCTGGGGGAACTGCTGTTCTGGGGACCCTCAGCTGGCTTTCAGACCTGCGAATCCTGAGCAGTCGGAGCTCAGCACTGTAGGGAGGAGCACACTCTAGCGCCCCTAGTGGTGGTGGTGGGCTCCCGTAGGGCTACCAGCTCTGGATTCTTGGCATTTATTTCTGCGAATTAGTGGAACATGCAACATGCAAGACAACATAGGCAGTGCTGGGAACCTTAGAACTGAATTGAGCCTGTAATCCCAGCCACTTAGGAGGCTGAGGCAGGAGAACTGCAAGTTCGAGGCCAGCCTGGCAATTTAACAAGACCGTCTTCAAAAAAAAGCTGGGGGCTGGGGATTTAGCTCAGTGGTTAGGGTGCTTGCCTTGTAAGCACAAGGCTGTGAGTTCGATCCCCAGCACCAAAAAAAAAAAAAAAAAAAAAAAAAAGCGTGGGGATATAGCTCAGCAGTAGAGCATTGGCCCATCCTCCATGAGGTTCTAAGTCTAATCTCCAGCACCAAAACAACAACAAACACTGAACTGAATGTCCCCAGAGAAAAGGCCACCACCTAGGAAAGTGGTGATGTTAAGGGGTAGAGCCCCGGGTCAGAGGAAGCATCCCAACCCGAACCCCTTGAATGTGAGCAGTCAGCGCAAAGTTGGCATCGAGGGGTCCTTCCAAACACTACCACCCATGAGGGTGAAGAGCAGGCCCAAACAAGAGGTGGCAATGGGGCTGGGGAGGCGTCTTGGGGAGCTTGTACAGAGTTGCAAGTGCCTCAGATTTCAGTCAGAGCATTCAGGCTCTCCCTGGTGGTCAGTGTGACCCCTGAAGATATTTAACCAGACTAGGAGGCATGGTGGGGAGAGGAGAGGCTGAGCTAACCACTAGGGAAACCCTCTTGACTCTGCCATTCTGAGTTCTTGGACCTTGGGCAAGTCACGTAGCTCCCTGGGCCTCAGTTTCCTCATCTGTGAAATGAGGATGCTAACAGTGCCTGCTGCCCAGGGTGGCTACAGGGATCATGTGGCATTCTAGCGTGAAGCTTGGCTTGGTAAATTTGTGGTAAATGTTAGTCCTTGCCCTGCCTTCTAGGTATAATTGGGCCATTTGTGGAGAGGTTGGGATTGCAAGAAGGAAGCTTTTTCAAAAGCAAAAGGATCTGCAGATGTGGGGGCTATTAAGTCCCTGGTTATCCTGGAGTCCCCTTGTGGCCCAGGAAGGAAGCAGAAACATCATTTGGTGGCAGAGAGGCTGGGGCTCTTTCTGCTCCTGGGTCTGAGCACACGGGGGCATCTAGTCCAGTGACCCAATGAGTGAGGGATAAGAACCAGATCCCGGCTGCCTGTGAGAGCCTTCCTGCTGCCCCATGGCCACCTCGCAGGCTGAACCCTACCCCCTCAGGCCCACCTGGCTTGGACCCTCTCTCGCCAGGACCTCTGCTTTCTCATCAGAGATGAGGATGCCCAGTCAAGAGGTCCTGAGGCTCTGAGGCCCAGGCTGCAGGTGTGAACACATCCCCAGAAGAACAGCACTCTGTGCCAGGGTTGCCTGTTGAAGTGTTGTGGGGAGGGAGTCTTAAATCTAGCGGGTGGGAATGCAAGCTTTGCTGCCCAGCAGATAAACATTGCTGTGTCTACTACCTGGTGTTACAGTCCACTAGCTAGTGTTACAATAACACCTACCCCATGAGGTAGCTGAGAGTAGAGTGTGATATATAGTATGTTAGAGCTTGGCTAGTGCTAGGCTGTGTGTATTGCCGGGGCTTAATGAACAACACCTTGATTGTGCACCTTGGTGGCTTCCACACTCCATCCCAAGCTCTGGAGAGCTGATAGACACAAACCCTATGAAAAGTTGCCGCCCACAGGAGGGGCCAGATAGGTAATAAGACTAACTCAGTCCAGTGGAGTAGGCAGGAAGGCACAGAGGGAGACCAGAAAAGGCTTTCTGGACGAGGTGCTGGCTTCATGAAATATGAAGAGGAATTAGCCAGGTTTAGGGAGGGGTCAGGGCAGGGACAGTGTTCTAAGCAGGGAGAAGCCACTTGCTATGTGTTAGGGCCAGAGACAAAGGAGGGATACGGGTAGAACCGAGGAGATGCTGCCTGCTGGGGAGGTGGTGGGTACAGGGAGGGTGCAGCTCACTAGGGGGTACCAGGGCACTTGGAGGTCCATGGGCTGGGGATACTAGAGTGAGACCACCTGCCCGAATCCTGTTCCCTGACCTTCCCCTGCCCTTGCTGTCCTTTCTGCAGAGGCTAAGAATGGGCTTTGCCTTGGGGAAGGACTTTGACACATTTTCAAGATGAAGTGGAGAGTAATCTCTAGAGGGCAAGGAGCATAAACAAGCTTTTAAAATACAAAAGGAAATGTGTTGTTTATTTTTTTTAAGGTGGAAAAAATGCAGTGGAGGGTCTTAGCCAGCTCCCTTGAGTGAAAGTTTCCAACCGCTGTGACAGGAGGTCACAGAGACTTCAGGGTGCTGGGTCATGGGGGAGGGGATCAGGGATGGTACAGCAGGGACAAGGATGCCAAGACCTGAATCCTCCCTCCTGCTGGGGACAGCTAGGGGAGCTCGGTGGAGACAGCAAAGTCTGCTAGGGTGGGAGAGCAGGTCAAACGTCCTCGCAGAAAGATCCAGATATGTGCAGAGGGCTGGGCAGGATGGGGTCTGGGGCTGGCAGGAAGGTCTTCAGGTGGCCTCTGCAGGATCCTGCCAGCTGGAAATGGACAGCAAGGCCTTCTGGGTAGAGCAGATGGAGGAACACAGGTGCATGATGGGAAACCCTTCAGTGCTCTAAGCAAGGGGTGCCTTCAGTCTCCTTAAACATTTGATGATTTATGTAACAGATCTGTTGAGCTGTATTCATATACCATATAGTTCGCCCACCTGTGTACAATTTATGAAGTTATATAATCAACATCAGAATCATTTATAGTATAATTTTAGAATGTTTTATCACTCCCAAAAGAAACCATAGACCAAGTAATGGTCACTCTCCATCTCTCTGCCCCGAGTTCTAGGCAACTATTAATCTACTTTCTGATTCTGTGGATTTGCCTGTTCTGGACATTTTGTGATCTATGGTCTTTTATGTCACTTCTTTCACTTAAGCACAATGTTTTCAGTTCATCCATGCTGTAGCATGGATCAGTACTTCTTTCCTTTTTAACTGTTTCTCTGACTTTATTCCTTTTTATGGTTAACTAGTATTCATATATGAATATTGAACGTGATATAGGTATATTACACTTTGCTTGTCCATTCATCTTGATAGACATTTTCCCCTTTGGGGCTACTTTGAGTATGTTGCTATGAATATTTATATACAAATTTATGTGCACCTGAATGTTTACAGGACATTCCTTTATTTTATTCTTGCGGTACTGGGATTAAACCCAGGACTTTGGCACTGAGCTACATCCCCAGGCCTATTTAATTTTTTTGAGACAGGATGTCACTAAATGGCAGAGGTCCAGACTGGGTTCCAACTTGCGATCCTCCTGCTTCAACCTCCCAGAGGGCTGGGGTTACAGGCGTGTATCCCCACACCTGGCAGGACATTCTAATTTGAATGACATCTAAGAGAGTTGTGAGGGAGTGGAAGACAGAGGGTGAAGCAGGGGGAGCTGCCCCCCTTCCTAGTCTGAGTGGTGTGAGGAGAAAGCTCAGGACCAGGTTCCCACCTCACTGGGAGCCGGGGGTACACATGGGCCCTCAGGCAGAGCTGCCCTGCTCCCCACCAACCTGCACTGACCTATCACACCAGAAGCTGTTTGCTTGGCTGGAAATAGCCTAGGGGTCTGCTATTTTCGCTGGAAATCAGGTGCGTTGCCAAGTGTAGTTCACCACAGGGAGAAGCTGGGCTAGAAGAGGGAGTGTGGTCAACAGGAAGCTGCTGTCCAGGGGAAGGGAGTCAAGTGAGCAAGCCATGATGCTTCTGCTCCCAGCACACACAGAGGAGGTGGCTTTGTTTATGGGAAATGCCACAAGTTATGTGTCGACCCCGTGTGCCATATGGGGAAGTGGTGGCACTGTATTAAAGGAATCTGCCATTCAGAGACAGAAAGGAAATTAAAGCTGGTCTCTGAACATCAGGTTTGGTAAAACCCCAATCTGTCCCTCTCCTGTTGTGCAACTCTCCAGGGAAGACCAAGGACAAAGAACAAGAGAGTTGTGCTGTTTTAGTCTCCTGAAGACACCAAACCCCAAAACAGAAACACAAAATGGGACTTTAATTACCATCTTTCCTTCTTTTTTTTTTGTCCTCCAGCCAGAAAACATTATGTTGTTAGACAAGAATATTCCCATTCCGCACATCAAGCTGATTGACTTTGGCCTGGCTCATGAAATAGAAGATGGAGTTGAATTTAAGCACATTTTTGG
The DNA here is from genome assembly GCA_004026905.1 of Hystrix cristata. Taxonomy (NCBI): domain Eukaryota; kingdom Metazoa; phylum Chordata; class Mammalia; order Rodentia; family Hystricidae; genus Hystrix; species Hystrix cristata. The sequence goes on along the minus strand of PVJO010007418.1, from coordinate 76,904 downwards.
GACACCAGAATTTGTTGGTGAGTTTTAGGCCTGTTTCTGTCACAGAGCAGAGCCTGGCAACAAAAGGTAGAGAAATCCCAAGAACAGAACCCAGGTCTGGAGCTGTGGCCTCTGGGCGGAGGGACAATGCCTAGGATGCCCTAGAAACCTACAAGGTGGGAAAGAAATGTTGCCGGGCCCCTTGGGGAGGGAGCAGGTGCAGACTCAGGGTGTCCAGTGGGCCAGGGGTGGCCAGGGGAGGGAGAGGCCTTTGCAGAATTAAACCTTCCAGACCTTGCCCTGCTTCTCACTCTTACATGAGTTCATTGTGTAGATTTAGAGTCACTTCACCCCCTTGCATCCTGCCACCCACTCAGCCTTCTCAGGAGTAGTTTGTGATTTCCTGAAAAGGAAAAAGGCAATCTTCTGCCACATGCCAGGTCCACTAACCACCTCTCCTGGGTGCCTGGCCTTCATTCATGCACAAGGGCACACAGTTCCAGGGGGCCCTGGCTACTGCCTGTTCCCTTTGTCTCTCTCACCCTTGGCCCAGGCTACACCTGGAATTCTGTGCCCCAGATTCCAACACATCTGAGGTTGGAGGTTACCTAGAAGCAGCCCAGTAGAGAGGAAAGGATTGTGTGTTGAGAACCTGCACCTCCTCCTCCCCAGGACCCCTTTCTCTCTCTGGGAGCTGGAGTGGTATTAGAGATGGAGGGAGGGCCTGGTTTCCTCAGAACCTGGTGGCTGAAACCCCTGACCACAGTCTAATCACTAAGGCAGACAGAATGTGCCAGACCTTTGAGCTGATGAGGTTCATCCTCAGGTACCAACTCTGCAGCCAGTAGAAGAGGGGTTGCAGAGTCTTCCCAGGTCCCAGAGCAGGGAACTCAGACCATGTGCCAGGAGCTCTGCGAATTTTGTCTCAAATAATTCCCAAGTGACCTCGGGAAGCCAATTTAATTGTCTCCATCAAGTGCCTTGTTCCAGGCAACACAACCAGTAGGTGGTGGCACTGAGGTTCAAATCAGATAAGCCAACATCAGAGCTGGCCTCTTCCATTACACCAAGTTGAGACCCTGCCCTCAAGGACCTTTGAATGACATCAGACCACCAAATCAAAGTCTAGATCACCTGGTCTGGTTTAACAATATGAAAACAGAGGCCTGGAGGATTCTAGTTAAGGTCACCAAAGTCATTCTTCACCTACTGCTTGACAGATTTTAGGTGAGGTATGGGGACACACTAGTAGTGAGGAGCTGCATTCAGAATGACATACCCCAGGTCACCAGATGGTGGGCGAGCCACCTTGAGCCACAAAACAGAAGACGTCTAGACTCGAACTTTGTCTACATTACCACCCACCATTTGCATATGGGGTAAAAAATGTGTATGTTCAGTAGTGCTCAATAACAGTATATATTGATACTTACTGCTCAATAATAGTAAATACTTCAACTAGAAATTGAGGGCGATAGTGGAAGAGGCATCACAAGTCAGGATGTGTTTAACTGGAAGTTAAGTAATATAGGCAGCTCTGGGAGACTGTTCAGAAAAGACATGCCATCTGGCAAAGTGGAAGGGAACAGGAGGGGTCCCTAAAGGGACGGGAAGAGAGCCAGGGTGGAGGAGGAACAATCCCAGCTACAGTGGGACCACAGCAGGGAGTAAGGCCTGCGTGAGCGCATCTGTTTGGGACAAATCTGTGTCCACTCTGGGTAGAGTCCAGAATTCATACTGGACTGTTGGTGTGGGTGGGTAAATGATGACTGGGACCAGATAGGAAAGAGCTTTCCCAGTGGTGGGCTGATAAATGTCTACCAACCAAGTCTCAAAAACAAATCCCTAAGTTATAGATCGGCTAATTTCTGACTATTAACATATTGTCACTGAATACAGAGTTGGCCCTTGTGAGCCTGTTGGTTTTTTTTTTTTTGTCCTAGTTTTGCTTGCATTTCACAGCTATATAAGGTGACTTCTCTAAGCCTCAGTCTAAATTGTGATGACTTACCCCTTCCAGGACCCCTGAGGAATAGGCTACAGCCATTTACCCCTCCTTCTGTCATTCCTCTGAAATGTCACCCGGAAACCCAGGGTTATAGAGGTACTGCCAGCTGCCAGTACAAAATGTCCTCCCACTACACAACGGGATCCTTGAGAAAAGTTTCTTTTTAATGAAGTTCTGGATTCATAGGAAATATGGAAAATCTCGAAAGGTAGTGACTCTTTCTCACCCCTGTCCCACCCCTAAAATCCAGGGAGTTGAACTTAGAGCTAGAGGTATGAGGAGCAAAAAAATGGCTATAGGAGGAACCTCTCCTGATCATAGTGGTCAGAGACTTGCAAGAGGTAGATGTTCAGGGACACAAAAGGTTGAAATTAGCAGATGTTGACTATAAAATAAGCAAAACATACAGAGAAATAAAAGGTACAACCAAAAGAATGAGCAAGAAATGAGAGATGTAAAAAATGACCAGGCAAATTTTTGAAAGAACCAGATAGAACTTGAATAAATTCAATATACAGTCATGTGCTGTAGCCTGTCCTGCCTGCTACTTCAATAAGATACAATAAAAATAAATTTCTAGAAAAATGATCACAGTTTGGATGTCTCAGCAGGGTCAAATTGCTGTAAGAGTCTCTCAATACATATTCCTATTCTCCATCTATCTGTTGGACCAATCTGTGGATTGTCTGTGGCCTACACTTTGAATATTACTGTCCTAAAGAAAATATTTCTCATGCTCATCAGGAGACATGTACAAAAAATGTTCATAGCAATATTGTTCCAATAATGAGAGAAATAGGAGCCATCCACATGATTGCTGAGAGGACAATATATGAAAAATGATAGTTACTGTGGATAGTTACAATGAACTATGATACATCACAGAAAATGGAAGACCACCAATGAATATTCAGTGAACAACAGAGGCAAGTGAAGAACAACCAAGTGACAATAGATCACATGCAGCCTGATACTGTTTTTATAATGCTAAAAAAATAAGCAAAGGTAGGACAGAGGTTCTCAGTACCTTGAAGTAGGGGAGATAGGAGAGTAGGATGGCAGCCGTGTGCTAAAGATACACTGGTTTAGATCTTATTCTAGACACACAAACTTAGCCTTTCTCCCTCTCTACTGTTTCCATGGGGGGTTAAGTAGTCTTAATTCTTCCTCCTTGTGGAGATACTGTCCTCTCTCTCTTTCTCCCTTTTTTCTGTCCTCTCTTTTGCCTCTATTTCATTGCCAACCTTTTAAAAAGCCATCAACACTCTTATTTCACTTCCCACCCTTTGGACCCTGGGCACTGATGAACATGGATTTCAACACTTGACCTCCAAATGCTTATCTGCTTAATCTCTCCAGGCAGTATGTGGACCTCTTCTGTCCTCAGGAGTCTTCTCTCCACCTCCACATCCTTTCTCAGTCACCGGGTCATTGGCTCAACTTTGTACCCGTACATCAGTGCCACTGTATTTGATGGCTCGGGCCCAGCTGCCCCCCACCATCTTTCCTGGATGTTCCTTGGGCCCTCGGGCTTATCATCTCACCTCAGTGCCCCCCAAGGATGTCCTCTGCCCCTCAGGTGGGAGGTCCCCTCTTCCTACCAGACTCAGGGGAAGGTGGATTCTCTCTCTGCTTTCTTTTTTTTTTCCCATCACCTTTCAGCACTGACCTGACAGTGTCCGCCAAGAGATCTAAAGCAGGTCTCATTTCGAGGGCCCTGTTTCTCCTTGCTGGTGCCTTCCCACACTCCTCTTCCTGTTGGGAAGTTCCTGTGTCCTTTTGCTCTCCTTCACTCTCAAGGCCTGTTTGTAGAAAGTTTCTATCTGATTAACAGGCAACCAGTCTGTTTGGGGCTGCTATAACAAAACACCTTTGACTGGGTAATTTATGAACAACAAAAAGTTAACTGCTGACAGTTCTGAAGGCTTAGAAGTCCCAGATCAAGACACCAGCAGAGTTGGTGTCTGGGCAGGGACCATTCCTTACAGATGGATAGATGGCACCTAATGGAGTGAACAATTTCCCTTGTCTGTCTCTCTGTCTCTGTCTCCCTTTACGTGAGCTACATCCCCAGACTTATTTTATTTTATTTTATTTTTTGGATGCTGGGGGTTGAACTCAGGGCCTTGCAATTGATCTCTCCAGGTAGTATGTGGTAAAGTGCTTGTGCTAGGCAAGCACTTTACCACTGAGCTAAATCCCCAGTCCCCTCTTTTTTATTTTATATTTTGAGACAGGCCTGGCTCAGTTGCTAAATTGCCCAGGGTGAGCTCAAACTTCCGTTTCTCCTGCCTCAGCCGACCAGGAGTTACAGGTGTGTACCATCATGCCCAGGCTGGTGTCTCTTATTAGGTCCCACCTGTGTGATTTAATCACCTGTTGTGCTGGAGGGTGAGATTTCAACCTGTGAACTTTAGGGAAACATTTGGGCCATAGCAACATTCTTCCTCAAAATCCTGAAGAGATCCAGATCGCCTTCATCTGCTGCTTGGCTTTTCCTCACTAGGGACTAAGGATGCCGGCATTTGGCAGCTAATTCCCTAGAATTCCCCTCATTATCTCCTCTCATTTCTACCTCCTCTTGACTCCTGAACCTGACTTCTTGCAGCTCCAGAGATTGTGAACTACGAACCTCTGGGGCTGGAGGCTGACATGTGGTAAGTTGTATAGGGCTGCCCTGGGGGGCAGAAGCCTTCAGACCCTGTTGTGAGTGACATTCACTTGACCGCGAACCCCATTTCTCCACACTCACCTTTCAGAGCCTTCGGCTGTGGCCAAGCCAGTGGGAGGCAGCAAGGCCTGGGTCCAAGGCCAGCTAAGTGTAGTGTCAGAGCCCGAGTGCTGTGCAGGAGCAGGGGGAGGGTGGGCCCTGTCAGGCTCCCCCTGAGTCTGCCCCAGCTGTGGCCAAGACAGTAGTAACAGTGACTCCTTCATTCACTCCACCAAGTGTTCACTGGGAGCCTCCTGTGTCCTGGGCACAGCATCAGTCTGGGCAGATTGTAGTCACTGACTGGGACCCGTTTCTTTTTTGAATGCTACTTTACAGAGGCAAGGCCTTCATGACTTTCCTAAAACCCTGCCAGCTGTCCTGTGGGGTAGTTCTCATTACCCTCCTTTTTGTGGGGGGTGGTGCTAGGATCGAACTCAGGGCCTTGTGCTCTACCATTTGAGCTAAATCCCCAACCCCCGTCTTTACCCTCATTTTATAAGACACAAGGTGCTCGGGTGATCAGCAGTGCGCCCAAATCACAGAACCTGCAAGGTGGAAATCAGATCTGCCCTCAGGCCTAGGAGTGGGATGCAGAGAGATACGAGCTCCAGATGCCATCCAGGGGCTCCCTGGAGGAGGAAGCGGCCTCTCATCCTGAGAACATGCAGGGAGTCCCTCCTGGTTGGGATTGGAGCCAAGCAGCCCTGACTTGACTGTCCTTTGTTTGCAGGAGCATCGGCGTCATCACCTACATCCTGTGAGTATCCTGATCCCTGGTCCCAATCCAGCCTAGATGGGGAAAGCAGGAGGAAAGAGAGAGGAGCAGGTGATGGCTGGGCTGACACTGCTGAGCGCAACTATGGGCTGGGTGTGTGAGGTCCACGCAGCCCTGAGGCTCTGTTCTCCTGATCTTGCCTCCTCTTTCTCCCCTTCCTCTCACTCTCTCCTCCTTTCTTTGTGTGCCTGAGTTTCCTGTGGTTTAGTCCCTTTGTGCAGCGGTTCTCCTCAGGGGCTGGAGACAGATGCTGTCCTTTTCTGTTTCAGAGGCTGTGGGCCAGTGCTTGAGTCTCATTGGAAAAATAAGAACCATAGACTCTCTGCCCCAGGAAGGGGGGCTCATTAGGCCAACATAGACAGATCTCCTAGGCCCTGCTGTGGCACATGTGTGGCAAGGAGTCAGCTCACAGTGGGGGGGCGGGAGAACACCCTGGTGCTCTACAGCTGAGGCTTCTTCTGTCAGTGTCCCCATAAGCCAGCTCTGTGACCCACTGCAGTGCTTGTGCTGGGAGATCTGTCCCCAGCACAAGCATGTGGATATGCTGTGCAGCTCCAGGAGTCTCACTGCTGGCTGCACAGGGGGGCTTTCACTACCTCCCATGGCCCAAGCCCCACCTTAGGCCTCCAGAATTAGAACTGCTAGGGGTAGGGCCTCAGCGTTAGTATGTTTAAAAACCCTAGCTGAGTCTGGGTGTGATAGTGGCACATGCCTATAATCACAGGACTCTGGGAGGCTGAGGCAGGAGGATAGCAAGTTCAAGACCAGCCTGGGCAATTTAGCAACCTTGTCTTAAATAAATGAAGGCTAGAGATGTAGCTCAGTGTGAAAGTCCTGGATTCAATCCCCAGGACTGAAAGGGGGAAAAAAAAAAAAAACCCAGCTGAATTTGATGCCAAGAACCACCTATCTGTAATTCCAGATCAGAGGCAACATATTCAGATGTAGGTTCTTGCAAGCTAGGTTTCTTCAGGACTCTCCTGCTCATGTTGAACGATTAAGGATTCCAGGGTGTGCAGAGCACACAGTCTTCTTATGGCTCACTCAGATCTGACAGAGCTTTCTGGGTGACCTGCTCTTTCTTGGGCATGGTGCCAGGTACTCAGGATACCTATACAAAGAGGTCTGCCCTGCTCACTAGCGCTCTTGTCCATGGGGGACACTCCACAGCTGATTCCTGCGTAGGGGCCATGGTTGTGGTGGAGGCTTGAACACACCTCTACAAGACACAGATAGGGAGATATTGGCTTCCTGGGGCTGCGGCAGACTCAGCAGGGCAGAGAGAGTGAGGAAGCAAAGTGTTAGAATGGGATGTAGGAATGAAGTCAGTTCTCTGGTGGAAGGGAGAGGAAAGGAATGAATTTAGATGTGATCCTGTGGAAACTGGGGAATTACAGAAAGCTCTTTGTATTCTTACAAATACAATGACCAGAGCCCTTGTTATGGCTTGGGTTGCACAGAGCATTTTATATACATTGATTCTTCACAAGAACCATTTGGGGTGGAGGTGGTGGAGGTGGTTACTTTTTTCATTTTACAAGTGAGGAAACAGCCACTCAGAGAGGCCAAGGAGCTTGCCTAGCTTCAACAGCAAATGAACAATACAGCTGGATTGAAATAGCCAAAGCATCTCATGCTAGTAGACTGGCAGTGGAGATGGGAAAGAGCATTGAGAGATACTGAGCAAATGGAAATAGTGAGACTTTGGCCAAGGGAATAGAAGGAGAGTCCCTGCTGCATCCCTAGCGAGGGTACATTTGTGAAGGGATGTCATTAAGGCACGGAGGGGGATTTGGATCCCGTGAGTTTGGGGACAGTGGCACATCTGGATAGAGGTGGCCCATGAGCCGCTGGAATACGAGCCAGATGGTAGCTCCAGGAATCACAGTGTAGGACACCTTGGTGACCCTCGTGGGGATCCCCCAGACCCCCAGTCTCAACTGGGCCGTCTGTTTCTTTGCCTCTCAGCCTTTGCTCACTTTCTCCCGTGGCCTGGGGGGTATTTCTGTCTCCTCTGACTGCTGACAGGCTCTGTGTTCTTCAAGATGCAACCAATTCGAGCATCACCTTTCTTGAAAAGCTGCCCCTCCCCCTTCCTGTGCAGCCCAAGTCCTTTATCAGGTCTTCTGTTATATTTTGCTTTGTTCTTCAGGGAGTTATAAAGAGCCATGTGTCAGGTTTTGAGGCCTATGAAGGAACAGTTTCTCCTCTGTTGGGCACTTAACAGGAGCTCTGTAAAGTGGGTTGATCGGACCCCATTGAAAAGGCTGCTTTTGAGGCCACAGGGTGGGTCAGGTTTCCCCCAGTCCATCACCCTGTTTCCATCTAGTTTCCCGCAGTCACGTGGTTCCCTCTCTTTTGTGCTCAGCCTAAGCGGAGCATCCCCTTTCCTGGGAGACACAAAGCAGGAAACGCTGGCAAACATCACAGCAGTGAGTTATGACTTTGACGAGGAATTCTTCAGCCAGACTAGCGAGCTGGCCAAAGACTTCATCCGGAAACTTCTGGTTAAAGAGACCCGGTAAGAGGACAGAGAAAGGCGTTGGGTTTGCGGGTCCTGATTCTCTCCTGGTCTCAGAGATGTGTCGGTCTGTCCTCACATTGTCCCAGCTGTCTCTGAGTCACTGTGGTCTAATCCGGGGAGGTGCTGAGAAGTGAGGCTTGGCCAAGACTTGGCATTCACCTTGTTTGCCCAAATCACTTGCTGAAATGCAAATAACTGTGAGTGTGTGTGTGTGTGTGTGTGTGTGTGTGTGTGTGTAAATTCTTAGGAATCATTACACAAGGAATCATTACCTTGTGCACTCTGTCCCAAAGGCACCTAGAACTTGGATTGGAAAGGTAAAGCTGCGGGATTTTTTTCCTACACTGTATTTATTTATTTATTTATTTTAAGCAGTGCTAGGGATTGAATTTAAGGCCTCTTGCTTACTAGGCAAGTGCTCTACCACTGAGGTAAATCCCCAACACCTGTGTTTAATTTTTTAAAAAATTTTTATTAGTACATATTTGCCATACATAATGATCACATTCATCATAGGGAATTTGTACCTGCATGTGATATGATTTAATTCTTCTTTTTCTCCCATTTCCCTCCACTCACTTCAGCCCTTCTTCCCCTCCCCCTTTACAAAAGTGTTGTTTCCATGTTTTCCCTCCATTCTCTTTTTTAAAAACCCCGTTTCCCTTCCTTCCCTTTCCCCCTCCCTTGTTCCCCTTGCTGTTTGAATATGTTCTTCCTACTTCTTGGTATGTAGCCTTTGTTTGTTTGTTTTTTGTTTTTTGCTCCTTATTGGCTCTTTGAGTTTCACAGGGTTTTCAAGCCCTTTCAGGCCGGGAATTGAGGGCGGAACCCCAGAGAGGTCAGTTGTGTGTGATCTGAAGTTTGCATTTCCTGAGCTCAGACAACTTAGGAAGTAAAACCCTGCTTCTGGGCCCGGGTGAGCCCTGGGCTGTGGCATCCAGGAAGGAGATGAGCAGGGAATTGTAGGGTGCTGGGTCCCCCGAGCAGAGCCTGGATGGGGCAGGAGGAAAAGGCCGCTGATTCTAGAAGGCTGTGTCCTCTTGGTCCCCCAGACTTCAGAAAGGGCCAGTGTGGGGCCCTCTTGAAGTGTGAGGCCCTGACTTCCCCAGGTAAGGGCAAGCTAGGGAAAAGGAGAGACCTGGGAGGTAAGAGACAAATAGAGTCTAGAAATTTAACAATGGCAAGCTGGCTTTTGGAGGACTGTGGAAGCCCAGGAGAGTACTGATGACTGTAGAGGGTGACGTTTGGCCTTTGGAACTGAAGTGAGCACCAAGGCAGTCAGGTCTCTCCATGGCAGGGCCTGCCTGAACCCCTTCCCTGGCACTCAGGGAGAGCGGCCAGTTGTCCACCTCTGCATCCCCCACTCTGCTGCTTTGATGGTGTGGTCAAAGAAGGCTTGGAGTAAGAATGGAGACTCTCACTCCCCCGCTCTGTCCATGTGAATCGTCACTGTCTTCTAATCCTCATTGCAGAAAACGGCTCACAATCCAAGAGGCACTCGGACACCCCTGGATCACGGTAAGGGCATGGTGATGACTTCCCGTTCTGTCACCAGGGCTGATGGAGGCTCATGGAGAGGCCTTGGCTTGAAACACTAACCCTTGGGCACAGATGACAATATATTGTCAGGGGCCCCAGAGACCTCAGCTTGTTCAAGGAGGCTTTGCTATCTTAAGTTTGCCTTTCACAGGTTCAGACAGCTTAGGAAATAAAACGCTCACAAATTTCAGTCGAAACCCTTTTTCTTTGGGACCGTCTTACAAAATGTCCTTTGTTGGAAGCCCTGTCAGTGTCACTTCTCAAAACAGAAATCAGGGCTCCTCCTTGTAGAAAGATCAATGGCAATTAGAAACCCCAGCCGTATAAGCAGGGCTCCTTCTTTTTGACTTGTGGCCTGGGACTTTGAGTAAAAGGTAATATACTCCATTCAGTCCCTGGGCTTCAGGAATTGGCTCTGAAACAGGCCTGATGGGGAAGAGGGACCACCACCCATTTAGGGCAGCTTGGTTCCCTCTGGGGAGGGTCAGGCAAAAACCTGAGTCCCTGCCTAACTCGCCTTGTGCCTGAGCCTCTGGCTGCTGGTTTTTGGAGGACCTGGCTGTTTGTATAGTGAAAACTGCTTTGGGAAGGTGGGGGTCAGAGACTAGGATTCTGGGCCTAGTTCTGCTGACTGAGCTGTGCACTCCCTTCGGTGTTAAGGAGAAGATGGGCAGGATGATCTGAGCGTGCAGACCAAAGTGGGACGGGAGCATTTGGGGTGGTCAGGAGCACCTGTTTGTGGAAGGATGTGAAGGGGCAAGCCCAGGAGAGAGGGAGCCCAGAGCAGAGAGCAGGGAGCTTTTGGGCTGCTTCCTGCTGAGGCTGCTGAAGGTTGCTGAGGCCCAAGGAGCTGTGAAAGAGACACCTCTCAGTCTCCCTCTGCCAGTTGTGGACCCCTTTGCTCCAGGCCTGAGTGGATATCTACAGAGTCCTGGCTGCAGCCTGCTTGTCTGCGTGAGTCCCCTTAAATGCTATGCATGTGGAAGCCCCCCTTAATGGTTGTGGATCCCCAGTCCCAAAGTAAGTATGCAAGCAGTACCCCACACTCCTCCACCTTTCTTCCGATGGGGGGAAGTGCTCGCCATACCCCAGTTCTCTCTGCAGCCTGCTGCATGCAATGAATGTCTAGGAGGCCGTGTGTCTGCCCCCTGCCACTTAGACTGCCCTTGGAGCCTGCATCCATTGTGTTAATATTCTGGTTCTCCTGTCTAAACGCCAGTCAAAAGGAGAAACCAGAGCCCCTGAGCAGCGGAAGACGCAGCCCACCCAGCTGAAGACCAAGCGCCTGAGAGAGTATACCCTCAAATGCCACTCCAGCATGCCCCCCAACAACACCTATGTCAATTTCGAGCGCTTTGCCCGTGTGGTTGAGGACATAGCTCGGGTGGACCAGGGGTGTCGTGCCCTAGCAGGGGACCATGACACTCTCCAGGACGACGTGGAGGCTCTGGTCTCCATCTACAATGAGAAGGAGGCTTGGTACCGGGAGGAAAATGAGAGCGCTCGGCACAACCTGTCCCAGCTCAAGTATGAGTTCCGCAAGGTGGAGTCCTTGAAGAAGCTCCTTCGAGAAGACATCCGGGCCACGGGTGCCAGCCTGGGAAGCGCGGCCAGGAAGCTAGACCACCTGCAGGCGCAGTTCGAGGCTCTGAGGGAGGAGCTCTCAGCAGACCTGCAGTGGGTGCAGGAACTGGTGGGCAGCTTCCAGCTGGAGAGTGGAGGTGTAGATGGCCTGGGCGCCATGCTCCACTGGGACACCAGCGAATCCCTATCAGAGCTGCTCAGCAGGTCTCACGCCGAGGAAGTCCTGGCTGGCTTGAAGCTCTGAGCACCAGCACCTACTCAGTCACGCCCACAGGACGGTTTGCAGAAGCGCACTCTTGTTCGCACCAGCTAGAATCATCCTGCAGGGTGTGGTCTGCAGCACAGCCTTCCACCTCTCCCCAGTCACAGAGCTGCCACTTCATTCATTCTGCACCTCCTCTTGCCACCCTGCTTTTCAGAGAGAGTGCTGGCAGGCCAGCCAAGCCGTGAAAACAGTTAGAGGATGACTAGCCCTCAGCAGCCTCCTTCCACAGGGAGGACAGCTGTCTGGGGAGATGCTTGGTAATTGATTTGTGATGATGGAGATGCTCACCTCTCATTCTCTCCTACAGATCTTGGGCAGTAGTGGAATTAACTAAGGATAACAAAATAGCATAGGCTTTCTTGCTGCTGAAGTGCAGATTTAAAGTGCACAGAGAAAATAATACCGCCTTTCGTTTGAACTGGCTTCTCCCTTAGCACATCTTTGTGTCTGTGACCTCACTTGATCCCTAAAGAACTCGGTGCCAGGAAGGTGGCCGATGACAGGATGAGGATGGTGATTTCCACATAAGTGATGAGGAGACTGACTCCAAGAGGGAGAATGACTTAGGATCATCCATAGCCAGTCAATACAACTGAAACAGAAACCCAAGGTGCCTGTCTCCGAAATGAGGTCTGTGGGAGGAAGTAGGAGGCTTAGCTGTCAATATTAAACTTTACTATTAAAGTTCAGATCCCAGACACCAGGCAAGCAGCTGCATGTGTTTGGCCAGGTGTAGGTGGAATGCAGACACCTGCAGAGATTGTCCCAGGCGCTGTGTCCAGGTGGTGCACTGTTCCTGCCATCCCTGTCCCTGTCTGAAGACAGCTTTCACAACATGAGGAAGGGGCAGCATCTCCTTATGCTTCAGCCTTTCTGCCCAACTCTTGTCTAAGGACCCCAAGTTTGAGAATGAAGACCAAAAGGTGCTCAACAAAGAGATTCCTCTTCTGATGTGCTAGGCCAGACAGTGGAGTTGAAGATTGGGAAGCACCAGGCTCTGTGGTCCCTTCATGATCCAAGGCTTTGAGCACCCTTTGTGTGATCTCACCTCCCTTTCCCCCAGGAGGGAGCAGTCCACATTAATTTTAGAGCAGGGAATGTGGACCCAGCACTGTGCTAGGAGCTTGGGCTTGGGGTAAAGATTATATAGTTTGGAGGTGTTCAAAATGTTATTCCCAGTTCAGAGATAAGGAAACAGAGAGGGAATGTGATTTGACCCAAGTTACAACATGAATCACAAAAGTAGGGGCCTTCCGATAACAAGCCTGTGGCTCTTTCTGCTTCCCCCAACTACTCCCAGCTCCAGAAGTTTACTCTCTGTTGTGGAGACAGGTGATACCCAGAATCGCCCATCCATTCACAAATAGCTATCAGGCACCTATCAACTTACAGATACTGGGCTTGTGTCTGAGCATGTATCAAGTAAAACAGGCCGGATTCCTGCCTTCATGGAGTTCTTGGTCCAGGGCAGGAGCCCAGCATTGGTCAGGAATCACACACATGTAGAGTGTAGCTGAACAGATGCTATGTATGAGAGAGAGATGCAGCATCCTGCAGTGGGATTTGATCTGGAAGGACAGACATCCCTGAGGCAGGAGATGTGGTGCTGAGATCTGCTAAACAAACCAGGGAGAGAGGTGTTCCCAACAGTGCCATCGTCTTGGGGCACTGTGAACAAAGAAGGGGATGGGAGGCTGGAGAGGCGAGGACCGGGAGAAAGCTGGAGGGGAGAGAGTAGGACTGTGGTGTAGACATGGCTGGAGAGGAGGCAAGATCAGCAGGGCTTTGGCCATGTTACAGAGCTCCGCCTTTGTCCCTAGAGTCACAGGAAGCCCCTGAGAGGACCTGGGCTGGTACTGGAGGGGAAAGGCCCAGCAAGTCGTACAGCCAGGGAGTAGTGTTGGACAACATATGAGATGTGGATCTCCCGAAACCTTTCCTTTATAACCCAATCTCCTTTTCTATTAGTAAGGTATCAAAATATCATATATAATACTGTCCCAGAAACTTTTTCATCGGATATAAGAAACCGTGATTATGAGGTGTATCATTACTTTATGTACCACTAAGAAGAACAAAGGCCAATATGGGGAATCTAAGAGAACCCCCACCCCACCCCCAACACATGCAAAGCTCTGACTCCCTCGGTGATGGGGGCATGACAAATAGAGCCGCTGTGCAGAAAAAGAGAGCAAGGAGTCCGGTGGGGCTCAGGCTGTGACCCTGGATGGGGTGAGAAATCTCCCCGAGCTGGGCAGCCTGCACTGCTATCCTCCTGTAGTTTCGCTCTTTGCATTTGCAGTCGGTGTGACACTGAAGAACCTCAAGCAGGGAATGTCACCCCCACAACCAGTCAGAGGCTGGTGGCCCTGCAGAGCTGGCACAAGCAGTGCCTCTGCCTTTCCCACTGGCCACAGTAATGATAAGACATCACAGACTGGTAGACGCCTCCTGACCTCTGAAGTCCCAAAGTGTGCATCTTGGCATCAGGGAAAGATGGCAAAAGGCCTGTTTCCTCAAATGGCCTTTGCAGTCTCTCAGAAGACTTATCTGCCCTCTCACGGGATGTCATATGCTGGTTTGATATAAGCCACGGCAAATATTAAAGGTCCTTCGGCTATGCCGACAGAGGTTGACCTACACGGCCAGGTTTCCTAAGGTGAGGGAGGCCACCGTTTGAGCAACACAGGGCAGACTTTTCTTTGAAGGTCAAAATAAATGCAATAAAAGAATATAATGGCAGTGATGATTTGAATTAGGGAGACTAGGGAAAGAGAGAAGCAACTGTCTTAGATTTGTGGAGTCAGCTACCTGCTTTGTATGCTGGGAGGGTCCTGGGCAGTGACCCTCCTGTCATAGCCTCTCACAGGGCAGGACTTGCCCAAAGCTGCCCATGTCATGGCCTGGGCTTCAAGCTGCAGGTTGTTTTCCTCCCAGAGGTGAAATTGTCCTCTCTGTGTCACGAATGATCATGTCACTGCTTGTCCATTTGGTATCTCACCAGCGGACCCTTTTCTGTACAATGCACCTAATGCACATCAAAGGGAATTGAGAAATGGTCCCAAGTTAAGACCGTGACCTCTCTGTCACCCGCCAATGGAACTCTGTTCTCCTTTGGCACCACAAGGATGCGGAGAGTTCCCAGGGGCCTCTAGGGTGCAGCTAGCAGCCTGCTCGCTCTGCTCCCTGTGGGCACACACAGGGCCGATGATGAGAGGATGGGATGTGGAGGGGGATGTTTCACTGGGACTTGGAGGGAGGAAACCTTGGGCCCAAGGCACTGCTCTGTGGGCAGGCTCTCTGCCATCCTGGGGGACTTTAATCCACAGACTGTGAATGAAAGGTTGGCCTCCGTGCTCAGGTGAGACACCATCGCTGCCGTGTTGGGGGAGGGCGAGCATGTGGCTTCTCCCTGAGTCGAGGTTCCGGCTTGAGGAAGCAGTGGCCCAGCCCCACCCTTAGGCAGACGTACACAGCCTTTCATGGCCCGAGTTGTGCCCCAATCAGGAAGGGTAATGATTGGTTGTAGATGATTCTGCAGATGTAGAGGCTGGCACGGTAGCCCTGACGAGGGAAGCCAGAATCTCCTCTGGGAGTCCCGCCCCTGCAGGCGACCAGAAAAGATGGCAGTTTCCCTCCTCACTGGCTGGCACAGCATGGTCAGCCTCTGTTGGCTGTGTGCCCAGCTCACCCCACCCCCATCCCCGCTATTGACCTTCTGTAAATGTCTGTGGTGCTGAATGTCCTTCCTCCTGTGTGAAATTATTGGCCTGCGAAGAAGATTCTTGGCTCTGGTGAGGAGCCCCAGCAGTGGGCATATTCGAGTTGCAGAGGGCCCAGTTCACTGAACAAGCACTTGATTGTGCTCCGGCTCTGGGAGGAGGTGACAGATAAGGACAAGACAGCTCCCGAATAAAAGACTCAGTATCTGGGGCAGATGGGCCTCCAGCCAACTGGGAGGTGAGAAAGGCTGTGGGGAGTGATAAAATAGAGGCACCGAATGGCCTAAAACACGGGGGAGAGATGATTCCTGACTGAGACAAGGTCAAAGGGACAGCAGAGAGCTGAGGCCTTCGCAGGGAGGACCATCCTGCCCCACAAGCTGTATCCTTATGAAGAAGAACTGAAATTTTGTTTTGTGTTTGTGGTACTGGGGATTGAACCTAGGGCCTTCCTACTGAGCCACATTCCCAGCACTTTTTTAATTTTTAATTTTGAAACAGTCTTTCTAAATTGCCCAAATTGGGCTCAAACTTGGGATCCTCCTGCCCCAGCCTCCCAGTGACGCTGAAGTTACAGGCGTTCTCTACCATGCCTGGCTTGTGCTGGGTGGAATTTGGAAGGGACGGCAACAAGCCAGAGTGAGTCAGGAGGTCAGAACTTTTGAGAGGAGGTTAAAAAGCAGGAGATTACCGAGATTAAGAAGAGGACAGATTTTGCTTTTAACTTGGTGTTATGGAAAATTTCAAAACTCGCGTAAAAGTACAGAGAATGGTTTGGTGAATTCCATGCCCCTAATGCCCCCTTCAACAGGAACCAAGTCATGGCCAGTCCTCTTTCACTCATCTCCTCCCACTCCTTTTTGTTGGAGTATTTGGAGCATTTTAAAGCAAACTTCAGACTTACTCCACTTGTAAATTCTTCAGCATGAATCTTGGATAAGGACTTTCTTTTTAATATAACCTCCATGCCGGGATCGCCCCTGGCAAAATCAGTGATCATTTCTCCATCTCATCTGGACACCCATTCCATACTCACGTGACCCATTTCTCCAGGGTGAACTGTTACCATTTGTCCACAGCAGGACCCAAACATGGGTCACATGTGGCATTTGGGTGATGTCTTTCGAGTCTCTTGAGACAGCACAGGAGGGAAAGTTTTGGAGGCCTTTTTTCTGGGGATAAAAAATTGCTCAGAAAACTGGAGGTCCTGAAAAACAAAAAATTAAAATTAAAAAAAGCTGGGTGTGGTGGTGCACACCTATAATCCCATCACTCGAGAGGCTGAGACAGGAGGATCCCTGCAAGTTCAAGGCCAGCATGGGCTACATAGTGAGTTCAAGGCCAATATGAACTACCTAGTGAGACCCTGTCCCAATCAATCAATCAATCAGTCAATCAGTAAACTTAATTAGAAAACCAGAGGTGCTAGAGAAGAGGATGAAAAGAGTACATGTGTGCTCATGCTGAAGCCTAACTGCAAGTCAGGCCAGGCCAGGCGAGGACAGGGACATTTCCAACTCCTCCTTCTGGCTCGTTTCCTGTAGTGACAGCCCTCCAGGCCTGGCCCTCTGCAGTTCTCCTACCCAGTCAGGAGGAGGCCGAGACTCAGGCATCATGAACCTCACCAGCACCTTGCTGGGAACAAAGAGGCCGGCAGAGGCAGCGACAGAGGTGCCACCTGGGGAGACTCGGCTGAGGGAGGGGCAGGTGAGGCCTCACGTGCAGGTCCTATGCAGGAAGGGGAAGCGGTGCTGCTCGCTTTCCAGGGAGTACCAGTCTGCAGAGGGGCACAGCAGGAATGTTGAAAAGTCGCAGTCTGTCAGGAGTTTCTACAGGAAGCCCGGTATGGTATGTGGAGAGCCCAGGACTGCCTCTTCTGTGAAGCCAGGGCTCCTTTTTCATCCCTTGCATTGGCCGCTGCCCTTTTCTTTATTTCCCCTTTATTAGTACTGGGGATTGAACCCAGGGTCTTACAGAGTCGCCAAGTTGCTCAGGCTGGGTTCAGACTTGTGATCCTCCTGCCTCAGTCTCTCAGAGCGCTGGGATTATGGGCCTGCGTCACCATGCCCAGCTAGACTTTTTCATCTGCATCAACAAGACCTAACTGCAGTCACATCTTTCTGTCCTGTCTTCCTTTCCAACAATTTTCCAAGATGCCAGACTGTTCCTTGGAGCTGGGTCAGAATCGCTCAGCTCCTTAGACTCACTGGACCACGAGGCTGGAAGATGGGCACCACCTCACATCCCCAATTTAACCAAAGGTACCACTTCCCTTCTGGGAAGGGATTTCAGCAGAATTTCTGTCTCCGACTTTCCAGGCTGGGATGTTGTTGAGCTTCTTAGCAACCGGGGAGGCCATTGATTAGGAAAGGCCAGCGGACAGTCACAGCCCAGGGCTGCCTCCTCCAGCTCATGCTGCTGGGTGCGGCACACATGCAGGGCCTTAGAAGTAATTGTGTCACTTCCTGTCAGTGGCCCTGGGAGCCATCTCGCCTGACAGTTCCCCTTGTCTGCCTGTTGGTCGTCAGCTGGCAGCACAGCCATTCCTCTCCTGGGTGAGGGCGCCCGCCAGTAGGGGGACAAAAAATGGTCCTTTCCTCCCACTTTTTTGAATTGTGCTTGTGAGGGGCAGTGGCTTCTGCCAGCTGTAGGCTCAAAGGTCAGTCCTGGCTGAGTGAGAGGCAGACCTCAGTGAAGTTAGAGGTAGAAATGGTTTTGGGGTTGGCGAGACTGTGCTAATCACCTTGGGAAGGAGATCTTAGGATGTGGGAGTGTGCAGGAGGGGGACTCAAAAAACAGAACAAATCGTCAGGTTTTGACTCAGTGAAAGAGCAGGGCACAGGTATAGGAAGCCATGGCAAGGCAGGGGGCAGGGGTTGGGGTGGTCTTTTATTTAGGACCATCAAAGAAGGCTTCCCTGAGGAGGTGATGTCTGCGCCAAGATCTGAAGCAAGTGACAGAGCAAAGGAAGCAAAGCATTCTGGGAGGCTGAGGCAGGAGTTACTGCAAGTTCAATCCCAGCCTGGGCAACTTAGATGTAGCTCTGTGAGAAGGCCCTGCCTCTGTTCAATTCCCAGTACTGGGAAAAAAAAAAAAAAAAAGGAGCAAGGGACAGGAAACAAGGGCAGAGATCCCAAGACCTGGGGTTAAAGCAGACCTGTGTGCTGGGAGCCAAACGCCCTGAGGGCAGGGGTGGAAGTCAGGTTGGAGGAGAAGGTAAATGTGCCCGTTGGGTGGCATGGAGAGCATGGGGAAGCCATGGACAGCTGGAACAGAAGGAAGGCTGGTTCTCAGACCGGGTCTCAGTGTGGCTGGGTTGCCCTCTGCCCACTTTTGTGCCTCCCAGATGGGACCTAGACTCTGGGCTGGGCTTACAGGTGTGACAGAGTGGGTGACAGGTGTTTAAGCAGAGGCTTAGGTGATCTGGCTATGGCCTGATAGCCTCTCAGTGCCCTCCTTTTCTCTGTCTTCTCCCCTCCACACACTTTGCCCCAACCACTGTGTCCCCCTGGGAGAGGGGATCAGCCCCAGCTTTCTCATCTCCCACCCACTGCTCCCTGACCCCCAAGGAACTCCGCATCTCCGCTACTTCCAGACAGGGCCATGGCAGCCGTGGTGTCACAGTACCCTTTCGTGGTGCTGTCACTGGGCCGATCAAAGTGACCGGGGCCTCTCACTGGTGGGGACAAGCAGGTCCTGGGTCCTGGGACTTCATCTCAGTCTGCCTCTTCAGCAGCTCAGGGAAACAGTTCAACCGTGCACTGTTAAGCCCCCAGCATTGCTGGTTCTGGGCGGACAGGAGAGTAGGGCTAGGGCATTGTCAGAAATGTGAAGAAAGTTTCCGTGTCCTCAAGCTGCTGACCAGCAGTGGGACACCTCTACTGCAAAGCTGCGCACAGGTGCCACCCACGATAAAGGAGTGCACAGGGACTAGTCATGTCTCAGAGGGAGACCTTACGTCTTGGAAATTCCTTTGAAGGTCACCTTTGAATGGGCTTTGGAATACTGGGAGTCCCTCCAGGGGACAGGGTGGTGGCCCTGGGAGAGACCTCCTGCCCGATGCTAGTCCAGATTGAATTGGGGCAGGCTAATTGACACCCCATGGAAGATGAACAAGAATGGGGGTATGCTTAGGGGATGAGACCAGTGCCGGGAAGCAGCAAGCAACCCCTGTCAGCATCACAAGGCCACGGAGACGCTGCCATAGCTGTGCAGGGGCCAAGGGCTCATTCTGACCCCTTCGTTTCCTCATTTCATGGCCTCCTTTGAGAATCCACAAAGCCACCGAATGCTCAGAAGAAACGTATGTCTGTACATACACACTAGTTGGGGGGTTTTTAAATATAGTCATATCCCATAAAATTCAACATTTCAAAATGTACAGTTCAGTGGTTTTTAGTTTATTTACAGGGTAGTGCAACCACACTCCAACTCCAGAACATGTTCATTATCCCATAAAGAAACCTTTTGCAGCCATCCTTCACCCTCTTCTATCTCCAGCCCCTTGCAACTTAATCAACTCCCGGTCTCCATGGGTAGGCCTGCTGAGGACATTTTAGAGAAATGGAATCACATAGCATGTGGCCTTCTAGGTCTGGCTTCTTCTGCTTCACATGTTTTCCAGTCTGCTCATGGTGTGGCAGGTATTATTGCTCCCTTTGTTTTGGTGAACGATAATCCCATTTCGTGGATGAAACACACTCTGTTTGTCCATTCATCGGTTAATGTGCAGTTGGGTAGCTTCTACTCTTTGGTTTGTGTGGATTTGTTGCTGTGAACATTCATGTTCAAGTTTACATGCTAAAATTTGCAAACCATGTCACGGGTTCCCAGAACCCCTGAAACTTATCTTGACTTAGGAAAGTGTTTTACAAAAAAGAGGAATCTAAGAGGAATTGGAGATACAGGGAGGCTAACACTAATTTATGACTATTGCGTAGTCCTGCGTTAAGCTCTTCATGTATCCACATTCATTTAATCCTAGAGAGCCCTGTGACACGATGTTATTATCCCCTTATTACAGTTAGGAAACAGGCTCAGAGCAGCCCCGCCAGGCTAATTGGAGAAGTCAAGATTTAAACTAAGCCTCCATTGCTGGGCAGTGAAAGGCAACTACACATCTATCCCCAGTGGAGCCCCTATTTCCTTCATCTGTTTTCGATGAGTACTAATTCCCATCTGCTAATGAGATTTTGCTAAGCCCCTAGTCAGCCCAGCACATAGGAGGCCTCCCAGGCTGCTATAAAATGAGCCCATCCTCAAAGCAATGTGTGATCGAAGCCTCTGCCTCCTGCTCTACCTGTTTGAAAGAATCCAAGCCTCCAGCCACACCAGCCTATGTGTCTGGCCATGATGACAACAGCTCAGGGGCACTAGGGTCATGTCCTGAGCAGCGGAGGCATCTGCAGCCGTGACTCTCACTGGGCACCCTTCCTCATGCCCTGCCTGGCAGGGAGGGGCCAGGGCAGGCTCAGGACGGCATGTAGCCGGGGCTTCCGTGGGGAGGTGGGTACCTTCCAGGTGCAGCCCCATGCCACTGCCACACTCTGCTTTGTTTCTCAGCCCGTGGACAGCCAGCAAGCCATGGTGCGCAGGGAGTCCTTGGTCAACCTGGAGAACTTCAAGAAGCAGTATGTGCGCCGGCGGTGGAAGGTGCGTGCAGGCTTAGGGAGGGGGCCAGAGCCCAGGTGGGTCCTCACTCCTCTTGGGGTCTCTGCACATTCTCACTTGGTGGTGGCTTTGCTCTCGCCCCTCAGCTCTCCTTCAGCATCGTCTCCTTGTGCAACCATCTCACCCGCTCCTTAATGAAGAAGGTGCACCTGAGGCCGGACGAGGACCTGGTGGGTACCTGCAGGGCCCTTTCTTTGGGCAGAATTCAGGGGTGGCCCAGAGCTTGGGAGCAGGGGTGGGGGGAGCTTCCTCACCGCCCCTGACAGGTGGGTGTTAATTGTTTCCTGCCTGTTCTGCTGGCCCTGTCCTCCTCTGTGGTGGAGGCTGGCACGTGGTCCGCAGAGCTGTGAATTTAGGGGCCTCGTGGTGGTGTCAGGAGGGGTGCTCCTTTGGGGCAGCGTGAGCTTTTGGAGGCTCTCGATTCCTTTTCTGGGGGGCCTTCAAAGGGACTGCTCCTACACCCAAGTCCCTGAGGACTTGTACCCCAGGGGGGACTTTGGGGACTGGGGAATTCGGACCACAGACAATCTGAACAAGAGCCTTACATCCCCTTTTCAGTTTTCCCATCTCCATTTTGCTTTAGATTATCACTATCAACAATAATATTTAGAAGATATCTTACTGGAACTCATTAGTTTAATGTACATTTAAAATGAGAGGCAGACGTGGAATATACCCAACCAGAGTGCAACCTCTGCAGCCACACTGCCAGGAAGCAAATCGGCCACTTACTGGCTGTGTGACCTCAAGGGAATTTCTTAACCTTTCTGTGTCAAAACATGGTCATTTATACAATGAGGTTGATAATAGCTCCCACCTCATAGAGTAAGCATGAGGTTTATATGAAGCCCTGTCCTTAGAGCCTGACATATAAGTGCTCAATGAGTGTTTAAAATCCTTCTGAAAATTTTAAAGTGCGGTGCCAGGGTGTGTATTTCAGTTTGGAGAGGTTCTTTGGAGAGCCCCTTCCTGCTGGATCTCACAGGTTGGGGTTGAAGGTGACAGTGGAACCCAGGACTGAGCACAGATCCTTGCTCCCCACCTCCCACCCACCCACATCCTGAGATTCTCTCTTCAGCCTGAGCTCTTCTTTATTCCTGCCCTCGCCAGGACTTGAGGATTGATTTATGGCCCAGAAGTCTGTGTGGCTTTGGCCAAACCACACACACCTTTTCTCGCTGCTTTCCTCATCTGCTAAAAAGGGGTCTGGACAGCTGTCCCTCTGGGAATCCCTGTTAATCACAGGCTGACTTTATCCAGCTTACTTTTTTATTGTTTGGCTCTGAGTCATCCTAAAAAGTTGGTATTCAGCAGAGCTTGAGTTATTTTTATTGTCGTAGCCAGGCTTGGTTCAGGGTGTATTTGGCTAATGTTGATCTTGACCTTGGATCTCCAGCTGGCTTGGCCCACCTGGGAGGGTGCATGACAGATAGCAGGAGGGCCTTTCTGGCTTTCCCAAGTATGAAGTAGTTCGTACGGAGAGAGGATCAGAGAGGAACTGAAAAGAATGTAGTATGTAATCCCAGCACTCTGGGAGGCTGAGGCAGGGTGATTGCAAGTTCAGGCTCAGCCTGGATAACTTAGTGAGACATTGTCTCAAAAATTAAAAAAAACAAAACAAAACAAAACAAGAAGAAGGAGGAAGAGGAGAAGAAGAAATATGCTGGGGATATAACTCAGTGAGAAGGCCTAGAGTTCAGTCTCCAGTACTGCAGAAAAGGAAAGGAAAAAAGAAAGAAAGAAAATGTCAGTTTCTTCCCTAATTTTGTCCTCGTGCAAGCATTTGGAGATAATCGTCTTTTTACCGAAATACTCAGCACTGTCAGCTCAATAGCTCATCCTATGAGTCTTGGAAGAGGATCAGGTCCCAGACACATATACTTTTCCCAAAGGGAGTTTCCTTTAAAAAAAAAAGAAAAAGAAAAAGAAAAGAAAGAAAAGAAAAAAGATAATGCTAGGACCTCTTTTTTTTTTTTTTTTGTGCCAGGGATCGAACTCAGGGCCTTGTGCTTGCAAGGCGAGCACTCTAACCACTGAGCTAAATCCCCAGCAAGGACCTCTTATTTAGGAAGCATCGAAACTAAACATCTAACAACAGATTTTGTAATGACTTGCTTAAGTCTGCATTAGTTCTTCTTTCACTTCTTGTAATAACTGGATTGTCTCAGCCTGACCCTGGTGGAAAGCCATTATGACCTCCAGGCAGCACCTCGGTCCCGGTTTGGCCAGGTAGGAGCTGGCAGGCTGTGCTTTGTACTTTTCCTCTTCATGCAAATGGAGCTCAGAAGTCATGTCCTGGGAAAAGCTGCACAGTAAGACTGCTAAAGGTGCAGTGTGAACCAGCTGAGGAAGAGGGCCACCACCCCACTCCTTCCTTTCTCTCTAGGCTGAGCAGGAGACCCCTCAGCAACAAACCACTTGTCCACGTGGTCTTGATCACATGGCAGCCACGAAGGGCGCCTGATGTCGTTTTCATTTTGGTAATTTGGCTCCTCCTGGTGCCTGGAGTCCCTTCGATGCCTTGCCTGCTTTCTCCCCTCTTGTCCTTCCCTGCCTCTGGTCTCTGTAGGGAGCCGCAGGCTTCCTTACTCTCATCTCACTGACCGATTACCCTGGCCCAGATAGAAGCACTGGGCTGCCCAGTACAACCCCATTCCTGCCATCTCGTGACCCCTCTGGGCCTCTTTTCTTTTCCCCCAGAGGAACTGTGAGAGTGACACTGAGGAGGACATCGCCAAGAGGAAAGCCCTCCACCCTCGGAGGAGGAGCAGCACCTCCTAACTGGCCTGGCTTGCTGAAGCCGCCGGGGATGTCCGGCCCTGTGGGGCTCGCTTCTGCGCAGACTTTGAGACCCAGCTTGTCACCAGCATGCAGGCCTCCTGCATCCCTGAGCACTTTGCAAGAGAGAGGGGCCTGCAGGATTTTGCAGGGTTTGCAGGGAGCCTGGAGACCTTGGAAGCTGTGGAGGCGGCGTCTGCATTCCTAGAGCTCTTAATTCTCCATAAAACTGACTTTTTGTCTGTCTGCCAACCTCAGAACTGGCACAGGTTGTGGACTTAGGAAAAGGATGTCAAAGAACATCCTCCTCATTGCGGGGTGCAGGTCAGACTCGGGCAGCTCTCCTTACAGGGTCGGACACCACACAGGCAAGACAGAGGCCTCCTCCTGTGGGAAGGCACAAGTGAAGAGACTTGGAGGGAGAAGGACCAATCTGTGACCTCCCGGAACCCACACGGTTCAGGACATCAGACTGACCAATATGTGAGAGTTTCTGAAGCAACCCCTTGCCAGCCCACTATGTTGTCAGTTTTTCATTTTTATTAAAATTCTGGTTTACCTAAGGTTTGGCTCCCCAGGTTTCCTTTGGCCCAAGTGCTTGTGGCTCCGGGGAGCATGCTGGGTTGGGTGCAAGGGGAGAGGACCTCAGCAGGTGGTTTTGAAGCACTCCTCCAACCCTTGCCAGCAGGATGCCTACTTTCGGTGTCTCCTACAGGTGGCAGCCCAGATGCTAGCCCAGATAACCGGAGCTCCCTCTGCCACTACCCTGTCACTCCTATTGTTAGGGGCTCTGTCAGGTCTTCCCTAAGCTTACATGTTAAAGTCCTAACCCTCAGTACCACAGAGTAACACTGTATTTGGAGACAGGGTCTTTAACCAGGTAATTTAATTAAACTGAGGTCACTGAGGTGGGCCCTAATCTGAGTTATAAGAAGGGGTCATTTGCTGGGTGTGGTGGCACACACCTGTCTTCCCAGCTACTCAGGAAGCTGAGGCAGAAGGATTGCTTAAGCCAAGGAATTCAAGGCCAACCTGGGCAAAATAAAGACATCATCTCAGAAAAAAAAAAAAAGAGAGAGAGAGAGAGACAGAGAGAGAAAAGAACAGAAGAGATAAAAGAAGGGAAGATTAGGATACAGAGGACATACCACGTGAACACCCAGGATAAATGGCTGTCTGCCTGCTGAGGAAAGGCTTCAAAAGACACCAACCCTGAGGACACTTTGATGTCAGACTTCTGGATCCAGGATTGTCAGAAAATTAATTTCTGTCATCTATGCCACCTCGTCTGTGGTACTTTGTTATGGCAGCCCTAGAGAAGCATGTACTTGCCAACTACGGCCAAGATAGGGGTCCGGGAATTTTTACTATGTGGATGGAAGAAGGCAAAGGAACCCCAGGGAGAACAGAGAGGGTTACCTGGGTCATCGAGTGAACATGGCAAGACCTCAGTGACGTGGAAATCTAGGCCCCGATTCTCAGGCCTAAAAAATGGTATTGTGGACCAGAACTTGAGGAAGTTAGAGTGAAAAACTCAGGGCGAGGCTCTGAGACTGGGCCAGGACCTGGGGAGGTTAGGAAGAGAAGCTTGGGAAGGCCAGTTGAGGAAATGAGCCAGGAAGTCAAGAGGGAGAAAAATTCTAAAAGCAGAAAGGAAAGGAGTGGGAATGGGCTGTGGGAATGCTAGTTCCCTTCGTCCACAGTGAGTTTTAAGCCCGTTTCGTGAGTTTTAAACCCTTTGTCCCCCTGGCTGGATCCAGAGCAAAACAGCCCTTCAAGAACAGAGCTAACTCCGTTTCAGAAAAGCCCCCAGCGGCCAAGTATGGATCTCAAGTTCGAGGCCAACCTGGAGAACTTAGCAAAACCTTGTCTCAAAAAATAAAAAGAGCTGGGGGTGCAGCTCGGTGGTGGAGCACGGCTGAGCATTTGTGAGGCCCTGGGTTCAATCCCCAGCATGGGCAGAGGCTCCCAGTGCAATGGAGGGCGTGGCAGAGGCCTACAAGCTTGTTGCAGAGCACTCTGCAGCTGCCCTGGCAGTCTTGGGTTTCCCTGGTCCCAGCAGAATTAGCTCCGTGCCTCACTCAGCTGGGAAGGACAGCCATGCTGAGAACTGCCTTTTGACTATGCCCAGTGACGTAAGTATGCAAGGAGTATTCTGGACAGGCTTACTGGGAGCTCCTAGGAAGTCAAGTGTAGGAGAGCCAGGAAGGTCTTGGAAAAACCCAGGCTTCTGTTTCTGATCATGAGCAAGGTCTTGGCCTTATGTGTCTTGTCTGGCCCAACCACTGCTTCTTACTGCAGAGGAAACTGAAGCCTAGAGAGAGGAAGTGACCAGTTCTGCTTCTTACAGCAAACTTTCTGACTCCTAAGACAGTGCTCACTTCATCTCCGTAAACTATGGTGGCCGTTTCAGGAAATGGATGAACCATTAGCTTTGCCTCATTTTACTGTTGCCTATGTGGTCTGACATTCTGGAAATGGAAGAAATCATCGTATTTCCCTCTGCCCCTCTTTTCACATAAGAGGACACTGCCCCTAGGTGGGGACAGCTCAGTGACCAATCGCCACGGCTTCCAGGCAGCCAGGGAACTAGCATTTACTGGGCTCCTACTAAATCCTGGGCACTGTTCTAGGTGCTGGGGTTAGAGCAGAATGGGAAAGACACAGTCCCTGCTCCAGAGGGGCCCATGACCTGCCCACAGATTGCTCCTCCTGGCCCTCTTGCCAGGTTATATAAAGCCCTGTTGCCTGAGTCCCTTTAGTCCAGTTCTCTGATGTTTGGTGACAGCTGCTGAGCTTCCCAGAATCCCTTGGGAAGCAGAGGGCCAGGCAGTGGGCAGAGAGGCATCTTGGAGGATGCATATCCTTTGAGGATGCTTTTGAGAGCCAGAAACAAGGCAGCTAGGTCACTGCCAGCTACAGCCCCGGTCACTGTGGCCTCTCTGCCAGCTGCTGGCTGCTGCCGTCCAGGTGTGCAGATGATGTGACAGCTGGCTCAGGGGAAGCAGATGTGTTCTGCGGGCTCTGAAGAAGGGTGTGTTGACCAGCCGATGCCTCAAGGCTTAAAGAGGCCCCAGTGTGCTGGGAGGCAAAACAGAAATGTTCCAGGGATGAAAACCACACCCTGCTAAAATGCAATTCTTTGAAGAGGTCTGAGGGGGTCTTGTCCTGGAGCGTTTTGCCTGTGTGTTTGTAGGAAGCCTCATTAATATTTCACAAACGTGTTTAAATATTTTAGTATATACCGTGTTATAATGTCAATCTCTCCAGCTTTCCTGACTCCAGACCTTAGATTGCATTCGCCCTTTCCACTGGCGTATTTATTTGC
Organism: Hystrix cristata; assembly: GCA_004026905.1. Classification (NCBI taxonomy): domain Eukaryota; kingdom Metazoa; phylum Chordata; class Mammalia; order Rodentia; family Hystricidae; genus Hystrix; species Hystrix cristata. Next base: position 50,022 of record PVJO010007418.1, on the reverse strand, counting down.
CATACATCTTGTTTTGGAAACAAATGAAGGCTGTACCATAAGAGGTGAACCATGAAATTTCTAAGAAAGAAAAGTGAAGCTCCTGTGGCTGGAGATTTGGCTCAGTGGTTAGAGCACTTGTCTAGCAAGCGCAAGGCCTTGAGTTCAATCCCTGGCACAAAAAAAAAAAAAAAAAATTGCAAGAGAAGCGAAGCTCTGTGTCCTAAGGACAATCAAAATCCACACGGAGAGAGCTAAGTCGAGGACTGGGGTGCCGAAAGGAACTGTATCTGGTGTAGGCTTGTAGAATTTTCTTTCCATCTGATCCCCAGTTTGATGTCGCTCTGATATTGTTCTGCTCACTGTTGCTGCACCCCAAAGAATATCTTCCTAGCTGGTCAGCGGAGAGGATCCTATACTGAGGAAACCTTAAAGGCTTAGTGATTGGAACAATCGAAGAGCTGAGAAAAATGGTTGCTTGATATTTCAAAAGGCACAAGCACAGTCGGTGACCTCTTGTTAATAATTTCTCTCTCATTAATTCTCTTTTTCTCTTCCCCTAAAGCCATTAGTAATGCTTAATATTGTATATAGGTGAGCATAAATTTTAGTACAGACACTCATTTAACAACTGAGTTACGTTCCTGCGACTAGGTGTTAAATGGGTTGGTTGCTGAATGGGAAATGGTACATAGTATGGACATTACAATATTCAGAATAGAGAAATGGTCAGAGGAAACTCCCACGTGATGATTTTGCTTTTATTTGCACAGCTCTTACATGCAGTACTACAGTATATAACAGAACATAAAATTATAGCATTGTACTATACAGTACAATTAGCAAAAATTACAGCACTGTTACAAGGTATGCTGTACAAAAAAGACATCGAGACTGTATCAACAAGATGTACAAAACTGCACACACACACACACACACAAAAGATGGATTATAAGTCCCAGAGGCAGATCGTAAGTCTGAATGGTGCGCTCAGTGGTAAATACAAACTGTTGTTAAACAGGTAGATTGTTAAATGAGGAACAGCTGTATTAGACATCGTATTATCAAAATAGTTCAATGAAAATGATTTGTCTTTCTTAAGAACAAATGCTGTCCAATAATTTTTAAAATAAAACACAGCTGTTACCAACAAGTCATCCCTTCAGCTGGGTTCAGGCAGTGTCGATCCCTCACATGTCAGAAAAGGCAAGGTTGGAAATTACTCAGAAAATCCAGGATATCTTATGACATAGATAGCAATGACATAGAAAGTGCTCATCAATAATCATGATTGCAAAACAGATGCAATTCAGATATGATCTTTAGCAAATCAATAAAGCATCTATTCCTGTATTTCCTCACATGCCCTTTCCCAGCATCTTAGCAGCTTCCATGAATTCTTCAAGGTCACCCTGGTCACAGTTTATATTGCTGGAAGCTGCATTTTGAATGTGCAGTTTCAGCTCAATAACAAAGGAGCATCTGCAGGTCATTGTGAGAGATCAGTGAAACTAAAATATCATCACTAATAAGATATCACAGAACCATGATCCTGCTTGACTCAGTAAAAATCACTGGAAACAAGGGTGGGGGATTTAGCTCAGTGGTAGAGCAGTTGCCTAACAAGCCCAAGGCCCTTAGTTTGATCCCCAGCATCCCCCCTCCAAATCACTGGAAATGCCAAATATCTTTGACAGAAACTGGCATTAATGGAGCCACTACTCCATCTGCCTCTGCAGTAAATACTCTGGAGGATGGAAGGACATATAAACATGTGGTAGAGGAGCTTACTGGCCTTTGGCACAGCTGTTCTGCCTGTATCATATGCGATCACAGGTCTCATAAGACCCTGCTCCGGATCACTCCCTTCTGCTATTTTTTTGGATCACTATCCCTATTTTTTTGGATATTGAGGCAAAAAAAAAAACACAAACCAACCTCATATGAGGTTAGCTTATTTTTGCCCAGTATCAGACATTATAGAAATAAAATGCATTTTGAAGACATTCGTCTTTTCATGCATGCTGTTTATTTGCACAACACGCTTGGTGAATATGCCTAAAATAAAATCGGCTATGCGCCCTCTTCGTTTAATGACTGAGGTATATTCCTGCAACTAGGTTCTTAAATGAGTTGGCCACTAAATCAGGACTTGTATGTACTATAGTATGGACATTACAATATTCAAAACAGAAAAATGGTCAAAGGAAACTCCAACTTGATGACTTTGCTTTTATTTGCATGGTTCTTACATGTAGTACTATAATGTATAACAACATAAAACTACACCACTGTACCATACAGTACAATCAGCAAAAATTATAGTACTATATAAACAAGGTATACTGTACCAAAAAAAGACATTGAGGCTCTATCAACAAGATGTACAGAACTATACAAAAAGAAAATGTTGGAACTGGGCATGGTGGTGAATGCCTATAATCTCAGCACTCAGAGGCTGAGGCAAGAGGAATGCTGTGAGTTTGAGGCCACAGCTGGGACTACATAGGGAAACCCTGTCTCATTTAAAAAAAAAAAAAAAAAGTTGGGTTGTAAGTCTGAACAACGAGCCTTGGTTGTAAGTCCAAACTGTCATTAAACAGGTAAGTCATTAAATGAGGAATATCTGTGTTTTCTTTATATATTGAATAAAATTCATGTTCCCACTCTTAATCTAGAAACCAGTTTATTATATTACCTCGGGAGAAATAATTTCGTATTTTCCCCCTGTGGATCAGTGATCCTCCACCCCCAAGTTAAAGGAAAAGTGAAAGAAAAAAGAAAAGAAGCTGGCAGTAGTTTTTAAAACTAACTCTGCAGTAGAAATGTTCTGCATACATTTCATGTAATCCCCTTTATAACCTCGAAAGAGAAATAGGAGCCCATATATGTAGATGGTGAAGCTGAGATGCAGTGCATTAGGAAATTGGCAAAAAGTCACACAGCTGGAATTTGTAGCATCTGGATTCTAGCCCAGTTTTGCCCCCACAATGCCCACACCCCACATACTCTCTATGTTACCCGAAGAAACAGTGACGGATGAAAAAATGAACCTGGAGAACCATGAACAGGAGGATGCTGCGTTTTTTAGAGCTCAAAACCTATCACATATGCCTGGAGATACATGCAAATGTGGTGACATTGCATTTTAGAAGCAAGGGACTGCAAGGAATTCAGGAGGAAGCCTTCCTTGGGGTGGCCGAGATGGGGAGCAGGACAGGGTGGCGCTGGGCTGTTGGCAGCGTTCTGGCCAAGTTCACAGAGGGCTCTCGGGAGTTCAGCTTATTCTTACGCTTCCTAACTTACATGTTAGGTGCCTACGCTTTTTGCATGTATCATATTACATTAAAAATAAAAAAGGGAAGCCAGGCATGGTGGTGTTCACTTGTAATCTCAGCACTCTGGGAGGCTGAGGCTGGAGGGTCACAAGTTCAAGCCCAGCCTGGGCAACTTGGCAATTTAGCAAGACCCTGTCTCAAAAAATAAAAAGGGCTGGGGATGTAGCTCACTGTGAAAGCCATAGGTTCACTCTCCAGTACCACCACCACCTCTAATAATAAATAATAATAATAATTAAATTGAGGTAAAAATTCAACCCTGATAGTCATCAGTTGCCACAGTGACCTCTTGAAGACAGGACAGGGCAGCTGCATGGTAACAATTTCCGAGTGTGCTTTTACTGACATCTAATCAGAGGTCCTCACTCCCCCACCCCCTCTGAGAATACCTTGGCTGATGTCCCACATTACTTATTTTTAAGTTTTTTGGGACAAGGTCTTCCTGTCTAGTCCAGGCTGGCTTCACAGTCACGTTCCTCCAACCTCATTATTCCCATTTTAAAGAGAAGGGTTAGATATGACCCTGCTCCTCCCAGCCTCACCTCCTCAAACATCATCTCCCTCTTGGAGAAAATGAGGATATGGGCCTGAGGACAACTTCCAAGGCCAACCAGGCTGAGTTGCCAACTCAGTCACCTTTGAGTCACTTTGGAATGAAACACAGAGTCTAGAACAGTGTGTGAAAACTCACCTGGGCCTCCCCACTGCTTCCAGGTGGGTTTGCACTTGGGTTTGTGTCATTCTGGAATTGAGCCAAGGAGATACTGCATCGGCTCTCAGTTCTGCTTCTTAGCTATCTACTCTCACTTAAGGTCACCACCCAGAGCCAAAAACCTGGGCTAAGTCCTGCCAATTTTCAGCCACTGACTTTGGCCTCATCAGCTAACCTTTCTAAACCTCCATTTTCTCATCTGGGAAATAGTGATGAGCTCTGTCAATTTTGGAGGACTTGGCAAACACAAAGGATTTGTTATTTATATGATTTTTAGTTATACTCAGACCATAGGTGTAAAGAGCAATTCTGAGAGATGTAGAAGTTGACCAACTATGGCCAATGGTGGAGGGCTCTTGGGGACCAGGTGTGCTTAATTCATCTTACTTACCACAGTAATAGTTGAAACACAGGAAAAGTCACCTGGGGGCTTCCCCTCATCACACCAATGCTGGAAGTTCTCAGCTAGGGACCCCTCAGCCGCCATCTTCTTCCCAACCCTCTAGAGGGACCTACGGGGAGGCCCGGCAGTGAGAGCCCTGGCAGGAATCAGGGGCAAGAGGACAGCTTACTGCATTCAGACCTGCGTAGTTCACTGTTGTTCCCAACCCTGTTTTCTTGATTTGCAAAGAATACCATAACCAAATACTTCAGGTGGGGTGACTTAAGCAACAGAAACTTCATTTTCAGTTCTGGAGGCTGGAAGTCCAAGTTCCTGTTGGGCTGGTTTCTCCTGAGGCCTCTCTCAGCTTGCAAATAGTGAGTCTCACCTGGTCCTCCCTCTGTGTGGGACTGTGTCCTAATCATGTCATCTTATAAGGTCACCAAACACATTAGATTAGGGCCCACAATATGACCTCATTTTACCTTAGTCCCTGGGAAGATCCATCTCTAAATACAGTCACATTTGGAGGCACTAGAGGATTTCATCATATGAATTTATGAGTAGGTGGACACAATTCAGCCCAATAGTGGACAATTTTCTTGTGATTTTGATATCTGTCTCCTCTGGTGGACCGTAAGTTCCTTGAGGGCTGAACTGTGTCTCTCCATTTGCTGTCTTCTATGTGGAGCCAGTGGGTGTTCTGTACACAGGGCTGAACTCATGAATGTGTTGTCTTGCCTTGGCTTGTCCAAAGAGCCAGGGAGAGCTGCAGGCCCCCTGAGTGGTCTGCTGCTAAGACGCACCTTTGGAACCAGGCTGTGGGCAGCCTCCCTCTCCCAGCATGCCACCCTCATGGGCTCTCAGTGGTGTGCAGGGCCTGCTACAGGCACCTGGAGGACAGAGTTCTATGGACAGCAAGGAAGAGAAACTATGAAGAGCTACGGAGAGGCCAACAGGTGTGCTCTGAGGATGCCTGAGAGAAGCTGCTGGTTCTGTTTCTGATCCGGGGAGTCTATAGGACTGCATGGACGAGGCAGCCTTTCACCTGACCTCAAAGAATGGTAAGCTTTTGCCAAAAGAAGGGGGAGAAAAGCTTTGGGTAAGTTTTCTGGCTGCTTGTCCTTATGCCTTCCCTTGGCTGGACTTTGGCAAGCTATCTCATAAGTGGAAGAATGAAATTTCTTGCCATCACACTCCCGTAATTCCTGTAAATTCTTGGTCACACTCTCTTGTGATTCCAGCACTCAGAAGGCTGAGGCGAGAGGATCACTTGAGCCTAGGAGTTCAAGGTCAGACTGGGCAACCTATCTCAAGAGAAAGAAAAAGGAAGGAAGAGAGACAGAGAAGAAAAAAGGAAAAAAAAAAAGTTTGTGTGTGTGTGTGTCTGTCTGAGTGTCTGTGTCCATCCCTGTGTGTCTGGTTGTTTCTAGGGGTCTATATCTGTCTCTGGTTTTCCTAAGTATCTGTCCTGTGACTCTGTCTTCATGTGGTATATTTGGATGTGTATGTATGGGGAGGGGTCTCTCTGGATGTATCTGAGTGTTTCTGGGTGTGCAATTCGATCTATTTCTGTTCATGTGCACTGTGGGTGCCTGTGTGTTGTCCAAAAGGACCTGGAGAGAAAGTGCCTGTGGGGCTTGGCTGGCTGGCAACTTCTGTCACCATGCTGTCAATCTGCCTTTCAGGAGCTGAGGTTAGGAGGAGGGACATCTGCTGAGTCATGAGGATGTGGGCCGTGTGGCTCCACAGCGGGACGTATCTCCTTTCACACACACGGAGAGGAAATTTCAGCCTGGCTGGCTGACCCTGCATCCCTTCAGAAGGTTATGACCTCAGCCAGTCCGGGAAGGAAAGAAGCGGAAACAGGAACACTTTTGAGACCTAGAGCAAAAGTCGAACTGGGACCCAGTGTCCCCAGCTGGTCCCCTGGGTCACGGCTTTCTCAGCCTTCCCAATATAAGCAAGCTGCAGGCCTCAAAGCCCACGGGACGCTTCCTGCTTGGGGGAGGAAGCAGGCAGATTTTCTTGATTGGTACAAACTGCAGACCTCACCAAACTCTTACAATCACTGCTGACCCTGGAAAGCCCCCAGCGCCATAGGAGTCCAGACTCAGGAAAAACTTTCTCTTCCCTCTCCAAACCAATCACCCAACAAATACAAGAAAAACAACGCACATGATATGTTTAGCCGCAGTACAATCAAGAGAGTGTTTCAAGCTTGTGTGATTGAAACAGGAAATTTCCCCCAAGATGTCACGGGCAGAAAGCCTCAGTCAAGGGCTCCTCGGCGTGGAAGGGTTTCATAGGTTGCTTCCCAGGTGTTGATGGGAAACACAAGAGGGCGCATACCTGCAGCTGCACACCACCCAGCAAGGCACCATGGATGGGAGGGGGTTGAGCAGGGCGTGGGAGCTAAACACTCACACCTGAGCATGTACGGGTGCCCACTGGGGCCACAGTTGCAGGCCCTCAGCCTAACCACTGAAAGCCTCCTCTTCTGGCCTCGTGAGCCACCTCGAGGTGAGGGACAGCAGTGTGAGCATGTCAAGGTCAGAGAGCCTAGAGCGGGAGGGTGGCACCTCTGCTCACTCCTTGTGTGCAGGCAGTGAAGGCTGCTGACAGAGGGTCACACTTGTCTGTGATCACTCACTCCTACTAAGGCCCAGCCAGCCCGGGTTGGGGGGCCTTCGAGGTCTGGAATGTGGGTGGTGGGGCTGGTGGGGGTGCATTCTCCTGGGAGAGAGGGGCCGAGAGGGAGGCTGGGGTGGGCTGTACTTGGCCTAACCACGGGCTTTTGAAGATGCACAAGGGTGACAGCAGGCAGCTCACAACCTCCTGGCTTGACCTTGAGGAGCTCACATCCAATCATTTGTGCAATTTTAAATTCTTAGGTTGAGCCCAAATTTGCCCGGTTCTGTCTGTGGTTCTGTCTCCTTCGGTCATATCCACTTAAAAGAGACAAAATGGGAAGCAGACAAAAATGGAAAAAGGACAGTCCTTCAAGAAACCACGGTGCAGTGCCAGGATCAGGAACTAAGCTCCGAGCTGAGGAAGGAATCTTCATTCTTTTGGCTCTAGTGAGCATCTAGGCAGGGGGCATCATGGGAAGAGAGGACTTAGGTGTGGGGAGAGGCTGTGGGGTCCAGGCCAGGACCAGCCTGAGCAGAGACAAGTGGGAAGAGCAGGTAAGGCACCCCCTGAGGACTCGGGGTATCCTGATAGGGTGGGGGTACAGTGGAGCTGATGTGGGGTGCGAGGTGGCGGGGCTTGAACTCAGATTTAGCTTCTATTCAGGTGAGCCATGAGGCCATTCAGAGGTTCTATGAAACTGTATCAGAGCTGTGGTTTAGGTCTGTGGTTCTCACCTGGGAACTTAGTAGAAATGCGAATTCTCCAGCCCATGACCTCTGGCATAGGAAGGAAGCTGTGTGGGCAGACGCTTGAGTGCTGCAGGTGATTCTGATGCGTGACCTCAGAAAAACAACCCTGAGAACTGAGGGTGAGTTAGGCGGGAGTGGGTAGCCCGGAGGAGGAAGGCAGCTCAAGGCTGTTCGTGTTACCAGAAAGCGCCGGCAAGGCCTGACCTGGGGAGGGAGCCCAAGGGCCAGAGAGGTTCGGGTTCCATGCCAGCCCCTTTTGTCTTTTTTTTTCCCCTGATGTGAGCTGTCTTGGGTCTCAGTTGCTACAGCTTCAAAAGCAACACTCCCATTTAGAGCAACCAACTGTTGCAGCTTGCCTGGGGCTGAAAGGTTGCAGGAGACAAACTTCCAGTCACTCTACCCTTAGCAGAGTCCCCAAGAAAGAAGCACTGCTCAGGATGTCCATGGGTGAGCAGGTAGAGGGTGGAGATGCCCTGGGGCTCAAATTCTCCAGCACCTCGGTGGCAGCCAAACTTGCCCACCCCTCTTGCCACCTGTGTCTGGTGCCGGTTGGCCGTGGCAGGAGCCCCTTTACCTGCCTTGCTCGGCTGGGCTCTGGAGGCCAACAGAAAGGGCGGTGGGGCCCAGGCCAGTGGCAAGGGCACAGGGACAGCTCCCCTGACTGAGCTGCTGGCCTGGAGCCTTGGTCACATGAAATACAATATGGCTGATGCGGCAGACTTGCTGATGCTGCTGGAGGCTGAAAATACCCCAGGTCCCAGCTCGGGCGCCAGGGTGGCTCCTCTGGGCCAGGAGATAGGTGGGGGGTGTGTGTGACTGTGCTGTCTCTTGCCACCTTAGCCAGGGGCCTCTGTAGGGGGGATTTCAGGGTGCCCCAGCCTCCCAACTTTGACCTAGGTAGAGTATTTTTAAACAAGGATCTGGCTTTTCTTCATCCCGCAATAGTCCCAACACATACCCAGGGAGGGACAGAGGGACTCTACCCCGTTTCCAGAGGCTCTCTCGGTAAGTGCCTGACGGAAGGGTTACCAACAGCGGCTCTCTCAGAGAAGTGGGCAGCTTCTAGCTGAAGACCCTCGAGAGGCCTTGTAGCTCAGTGGTAGAGCACTTGCCTCATGGGTAACAGGCTGTGGGTTCAATCCACAGACCAGCAGGGAAGCCGGGGGCGGGGATAGACAAGGTAGTTTGTTTAGGCCTGAGACCTAGTACCTTAGGGCCTGGGGCAGGGTCAGCTTCCTCCAACACTGAAGGGGGAAACCAAAGTCAGCACCAAGGCAAGCGTGATGAATGGCTGGTGGGAGGCGGACCTAAGTCTCCCTCAGTTCTCTCCCTCTTCCTTGCTGGGGCGTGAGTCTCCTTTACCCCAGTCTCTTCATTCAGGGCTAGCTCACGAGCAAACACTCAGTTCAAATGAGGCTCCCCGCTCTCAACGCACACCCCACACCTGTGCATGAGCCAGTACTGCTGCTGCCTCCAAAACCCGTAGACCCTGCCCTGTGGACTCCTATGCCCTAGAAAGAAGCTTCCAACCCGGGCAAGAGATCCCAGCGTGGAAACCCTGGCAGTGGGGTCAGGCTGGGCCTCAGGAATTGAATCTCATTTCCGGCATCTTCTTGGCTGGGTGAGATTTAGCAAGGCCCTGAGCCTCAGTTCTTCCTCTTTTTTTTTTTTTTTTTTTTTTTTTGGTGCTGGGGGTGGAACTCAGGGCCTTGTGCTTGCAAAGCAAGCAGTCTAACCACTGAGTTAAGTCCCCAGCCCATTTTCTTCCTCTTGTAAAATGAGCGTGACAGTATGCTCCTTGCAGGGTTTCTGTGCAGATTAAATTGAAGGAGCTAATGAATGCAGAATGCTCAACAACAACTGTGCTTCTTGCTGGTGGCATATAGGAAAGAACAAAAATAAAAGTGTGAGGGAGCTGGAGTGAAAAGAGAGAGGAGGAGAAAGAGCCAGGTAGTGTTTCCGCCCTGGCCACCACTCTGGGGACTGCAAAGTGTGTGGTCAGCAGGGCTTGATGTGAGCTGGGGCCTCTTACATTTCCTCCTCAGCTCTGCGCTGTGAGCTGGCCCTCAGCCCTGCCCGCTCTGAGCTGTGGTTAGTGAGGAAGCCTCACCAATCAGCCACAGGTACATTCTGGTTTCCGTATGTCTGTCCTCTTCACCTGGTGCCCCCTGTCCCCGCCGTGACCCCTGCCAAGTGCAAAGCCGCTGCCGTGCTTGAGAGCTGCAGCAGCCAGCCCTCTTCCTGCCTGTCTGTGGCCCCTGTGGTCTGTGTAGAAGCAGTAATAATAGCGGTCCCCACCTGTGCACCTGCCATGCCCCAGGTGGTCTGGACATCCTGTCTTTAGTTCTTACAAGACGACTGAGAATAAGGTGCTGCCTCTGTTTCACCAATGAGGAAACCAAGGCCCAGAGACGTGACTGACTTTTCCAAAACTGCACAGCTAGCAAAAGCGTGAACAAGTCTGGGTTCAAATCCAGTTGTGTCCAGTTCCAAAGCCTAAGTTCTTTCGGCCCCACGTGGGGGTTAGAGAACTCAAGGTCCAGGTCAAGGATGACCATTAACTCAGTAGGACTAGGGGAAGCGCCTCTTCTTATTCATCCGGTTTCCTCAACTATAAGTCAGGAGATCCTGTCTCAAAAAAAAAAAAAAAAAAAGTCTGGGGCTGTAGCTCAGTGCAAAGAGCTTAAGTTCAATTTCCAGCACCACAAAAACAAACAGAAGCAGGTGAAGCCTCTTCTCTCCTGGTGTCTGACTCCTGACAGGTCGTCTGTGACCTTGGGTACGAAGGGCAGAACTAGGACCCAGGTGATCTCGTGCTTCCCAGTTTCCTCTAGTGGAGCTTGTACTCTGCAGCTGGTGTCTCCTCAGGGCCAGGGAGCCTGGAACTGAGCAGTCACCCCCCAGGGTGTTTTGTCCAGTCCTCTGACCATGCTGTCTCCAGCCTCAAACAAACTCTTTTCAGACGAGTGTCTCATCTCCTCCTGCAGTCTGGATCTGCAGTGTGCTCCAGCCTGGGGCACTGTTGGGTGGTGAAGCCTAGTGGGAGGAAGTTAGGTCCCTGGGGGTGTGCCCTTGAAGGGGTAATGGGGTGCTGGAACCTCTTCTTCCCTCTCTTTTTGCTCCCCAGCTGCCATGGAGTGAGCAGCTTCCTCTGCCACACACTCCCACCATCCTCTGCTGCTCCCAAGTGATAGGGCCAAATAACCATGGACTGGCTCCTCCAGAGGTGTGAGCCAAAGTGAACCTTTCCTCCTTATAAAATGATTATCTCAGGTATCTTGTCACAGTTATGGAAAGCAGACTAACACATCCCTCTTGGGTTCTATGATCTTTGAGAAGACCTAGGAAGGAAGCTAAGATGTTAATCTGAAGTAAGAGGTGGGGAACAGATGGGGTCTTAGTTGCATTTCACCAGGAGCTCTTAGACAGCAGGTGGCCAATTTAATGATGTTGTCAGTCACTTTTCTGAGTCCCCTCAACCTTGAAGTTTTGCTCTATTTGGCTCTTGCTCTGACTATGCATTTTCTGGGGCAGGGACTGGGGTTTGTACCCAGACCTCTGGCAGGACAGCAACCTCTCTGACCCTGGTGTGGGAACTGCAATCACTTTCTGAGCTCCCTACCTGCCTCTGGCAGGCATGATATTGACTTCTTGGTAGGTAAAGAAGAAGGCAGAAGGCAGGAGGAAGAGGGTGTAGATGTACCAGGAACACACAGATTTTTTTCCACTGTCTTCCCAGTGCTTGAGCCCTCCCAGAAGCCAGGCTATACTCTTTTGGGCCAAGGACATAAAATTATCAAGAAGTACCAAAAGGGAAGAGAATTAGTATGTATCAAACAGTGTTCTAGATTGGTGTCCCCATTTCGCTGATGAGAAAACTGAGGACCTGAGAAGTTAAGCTGCGTGAGATAACAAGGGTTTCAGCCTAGGTTTGACTTTGGAGCCCTTGTGCTGTACTCCTGTGGGCTGCTTCTGGGAGATCCTTGGGACAGGGACCGTGGAACTCTAGGAGCTGTGCCTCCTGCCCTCGGCACCCTGACGGGTAGCTCTGGAGGTTCACACATACCTGCTGGGGTCAGCCCCATCCAGTCTGTGGGCACCAGGCCGTTTCTCTGAGATGCTCCGAGCCTTTTCTGATCAAGACCACCAGGTGGCGCCGCAGCAGCTGGGACCTGGTCTCCTGGCTCTAAAGCTCAGAGGGATTCTTAGACACGTGGACCACCGGCCTGAAGTCCCCTCGGGGAAACTCTTCAGGCCTATCCCCCGAATCTGGCTTAGTATTTTAAATAGAGTTATGTAAGCCTCTGTCATTATCTTGAAATTGTGCTAATTTTTTGAATTGGTGAAATACATGGTTCAAAAAATTTTAAAGTATAGCGAGGGGGGAGTCTACTGGGGCTTCTTCAGTGATAAATTGTGTGAATAATGTGCACAAGGCCCTGGAGTCCATCCCCAGCACCAAAGTATTAAAACGTGTATGAGGCCCCGTACAGTGGCACATGTGTGTAATCTCAGCCCTCAGGAGGTTGAGGCAGGAGGATTGTGTTTGAGGTCAGGCTAGACTACATAGCAGGACACCATCCTCCTTCCCCGCAAAAGAATATATACAGAAAGAAATCTTTCTCCACTCTCCATTGAGGACATGTTGTTATTTGCCACTTGTGAATCCTTCTAGAGATTATACATAGGAATATAAAATATATATGATAATCTGTGTACACATGTATATTATGCCTAATAATATCTAATATACAAGGATATATTCTTTCCCATTTTAAGCAAATGATTTTTTACTGATTTTCGTCTGGTTTGTATCAACTTCTGAATTATATATTTAATCTTAAATTGTATGAGAAGAAAAGGTGCATTGCAGCGACATCTGGAAAGACCGCCACATCCAACGCCAGCGTTGTGCTGTTGTGGCTTCTGTTAAATTGTAGCATAGACCCACTTGAAAATTGAGTGGAATCAGCACAGTGAGTGAAGGTTTGGGGACAGCCTCCTGCAGGCAAGAACAGAAGATGGTTCTTACTCTTATCCTTTACTCTTTTGTAAAATAAGACTAGTTGCTGTTTAAAGCAATAAAGTGACTAATCCAAGTCATAGTTCATTTGATCATATGCAAATAAGACATGAAATGTATACGTTTAATAAATGAAATAAAATGAACATATTTTAATTAAACTAACAAAATATAAACAATATATTCTTTTTTTTTTTTTTTTTTTGATACTGGGGTTGAAACCAGGACCTTGCGTATGCTGGGCAAGTGCTTTACCACTGAGCTACATCCTAAAGCCTTTTTATTTATTTGTTTGTTTGCTTATTTGGAGATGGGTCTCACTGAATTGCCCAGGCCTGGGACCCTCCTGCCTCAGTTTCCAGGTAGTTGGGATTTTAGGCATGTACCACCACACATGAACAATATATTCTTTGACTTTCCATCAACAAATGGGTAAAATAAGTAAAAATATTAATAAGCAATAGCCACTGATTTGGTAGGGATATGAACATCTCACCTATGATCTTTACTTTAAAAATTCTTTACATTTTTGATTAGTAAATCTCAAATCGTAGCTCTAGGAATGTTCTGTGGTCTGGGTTACCAGGTTTGTGAGCTTTGCTTCTTTAGTCTCTTCTCAGTGTTGGTGATAAACCTTGCGTGCGTCCTCGGTTCTTGCGTGCGTCCTCGGTTCTTGCCTGCATGAGGCTGTCCCCAAACCTTCACTCATTGTTCTGATTCCACTCAATTTTCAAGTGGGTCTGTGCTACAATTTAACAGAAGCCACAACAGCACAACGCTGGCGTTGGATGTGGTGGTCTTTCCAGATGTTGCTCAATGCCTTAGCCTCTGGAAGACATGGCTCTCACAATTGGTACTTTGGGAATGGAGCCATAAGCATCTCTGGATATGATACCAAGTTGTTGGCTGTATCTTTTGAGTCCCTCAGGGTGAGGGCATGGCAGCTAGCACTATTCCCGCACCGTGGTGACCGGCAGGACCTGATTCTGCTACTCAGATGCCTAGGTGCCATTGCACATCTTACCAGATGAGAGTACCACATATCACAAGAACTGTTCTGCACCTTGCTTTTTCCACTTGACAACATAGGGATTTTTCATCATTTGTAAAAACCCTCTTCATTCTTTTTTCTCCTCCCAGTACTTGGGATTGAACCTGGGCCTTTTGTTGTTGTGTTGTTATTGTTGAGACATGGTTTTGCTTTGTAGTGCAAGCTGTCTGTGAACTCACTGCGTAGACCAGGCTAGCCTCGAATTTACAGCAATTCTCCTGCCTCAGCCTCCTGAGTGCTGGGATTACAGGTATGAGCCACTATGCCCAGCATGAGCTCAGGACTTTTGCACTCAGCTGTATTCCTAGCCCATTTAAATTATTTTAGTGGTGGTGGTGGGGATTTAGCTCAAGTGGTACAGCACTTGCCTAGCAAGTGCAAGGCCCTGAGTTCCATCCCCAGCAACCCCTGAAAAAAAATTTTTTTTAAACTAATTTTTGGGGGAGTGCTGGGGATCAAACAGGGGCTTGCTTAGGCAAGCACTCTACTGCTTGAGCTAAATCCCCAAACCCTTAAAATTCTGTTTTTTAATTTCGAGACAGGGTCTTGTTAAGTCATTAAGTTTCTCAGGTGGAGCTCAAATTTGCTGGGATGGTGGTGGAAGGAGCAGGACAGATGGGGTGTCCTGTGGAGGGGAGTCGAATGCGAGCCAGTGAGCATTGAGTACTTGACCAGAATGTGTCTGGTGGGGGCATCTCTGCACTTGGGAGCCCCATTCATGGAGCTCTTGGGCTCATTCCACAAGCAGCTCCCATCGCAGACCCCGTTCTTGTCAGCAGGGCCAGCCCCAGTGGGGGCATCGAGCCACCAGCCACTTGTGCTTCCAGGGCCCTCTTGTTGTGCCCTTGTCTTCATTTTCCAGTATTTACCACGCCAGGGTTCTTCTTCAGGGTCTCCCTGCTTCAGAGGCCAGAGCATGCAGTAAGCCTGAAGGAAGGTGGCCATCTGCAATGGTCAGCAGTGCTGCTATTCTGGAGCAAGTGGTGGCTCTGATCCCCCAGGACCTCACCCAGGGGTCTGCCCTGTCCACCCAGGCGGCCCTGGGGACAATTCAGGTGGCTTAGCACGGATAGTAGGGCAATGAACTGCAGCGGGACCCATGTGATCCACCCACATGGGGCAGATATGCCCAGGGCCAGGCTAAGGCAGGGGAGGATTAGGGAAAATGTCCCCTCCAATCCCCTAGCCACGCGCCGGGGCATATTAATGGCCAACCAACATTTTCTTTGTAAAAGAACACTTGATAAGCAAACTTCAGAGATAAAATCAAGAACAAAACATGGTAACAAAATAAAGATAATATTTCAGAAATACAATTTAAAATGTTCCCAAGTTTCCAGCAAGCTTGTGGACTTTAGTCCCGGGTCCTGAGCGTGAGCCCCCCAGCCCGTCGCAGGGGAAGGGGAGCTGGGTACTTTCCCGGCCTTCAGCCCCAGTCTGGCCCTGGAGGAGGCGCTGACAGAAGGGTCAACCGGTGGCGGAGCCTGGTGCCCGGGGGAAGGGGAAGGAAGAGGACAGCAGGGGTGAGAAAGAGCTGCGAAGTGGCTCGTCCTTGGGAAACTACGGTGGTGGCCGAGGTGGCCCTTTTCAAAGGCCCGCGCTGAAACGACGGTTCACGTTCGTGAGCAGATTGCGTCACCACGCGTGAGCTTTGAATGCATGAAGCTAAGCAAAGAAAGCCAGACGCGAAGGAACACGCTGATACGATTCTTTGTATGTGGAATTTACAGAAGAGAGAAATCGAGAGAAGGTAGATGTAGTGGCTCAGGGACAAGGGGTCGGGGAGCGGAGCGGTAGCTAAAGGGCTTCGACAATGTAAAATTGGCTGTGGTGACACGTATATCGCTGAACGCCGTGCAGCCTCCTGAGTTGTACACTTCAATGGGTGAGTTGTCTGGTATGTAAATTATATCTTAATAAAGCTGTTTAAAAAGCGAGATTTCCATGGAAAATGAGGGGCCTTGGGAGGAGTTGGAAGAATATTCACCAGGGAGTGGACATAGGGGTAAAGTCTACTGGGAGTAAGAAGCAAAAGAAAAGGAGGATTTGAATTAGGCCTGGAAGATGGGCCGAAAATTTCTGAGTCTTCCCTAGAAGAAATGAAGGTCGCAGACTGGGGATTTAGCTCAGTGGTCAGAGTGCTTGTCTTGCAAGCACAAGGCCCTGAGTTCGAGCCCCAGTACCAAAAAAAAAAGGCGGTCTCCTACTCCTCTATCTCTTTCTCAAGTTCTGGGCATCCTGCTTGCATAGCATATGCGAAGTTCAGTGCTCGGTATTGAAAAAAAAAGTCCATACATTGTTATAAAATTAATAAACTATGCAGCATTATTTCACAACAGCTCATGGTAGGAACAACCCAAATATCGTGGATTAATGAATAAGGAAAATGTGGTATATACATACAGTGGAATATTAGCTATGGAAAGAAGCGAAATTCTGGTACGGTATAGATGAACCTTGAAAACATATGCTAAGAAACCAGTCACAAACGGATGAATGCTGTACAATTCTGCTTAAATGAGCTCCTAGTCAAATTAACAGGGACTAAAAGTAGATTCTACTTTGAATAGTTATCATGGGCTGGGGGAGAAGGAATAGGAACCACTGTTTAATGAGTCCAGAGTTTCACTTTGGGGTAATGAAAACTTTGAAGGTGGGTGGTGGTGATGATTGTACAACAATGTCAATGTACTGAATGCCTCTGAATTGTACACCAAAAAAGGTTAAAATGGCCGGGCGTGGTGGCACACACCTATAATCCCAGAACTCAGGAGGTTGAGGCAGGAGGATTGCCACCAGTTTGAGACCAGCCTGGACTACAGATGTGAGTTCAAGGCCAACCTGGACTATGTAGCTGAGTCCAAGGCCAGCCTGGACTATGTGGTGAGACCCTGTCTCAAGAAACAAACAGAAACCAAAAGCTAAATTAGGTAAATAAAAATTTAAAAATGCTTTGAAATTAAAATGAGGCAGTTCAAGGTAGATCTATTCTGTATTTCTCAATAAGAGCCCAGATTCTTTCTTTTTATAAATTAAATGTGTTTTTATTATGAAATATTCTAAGCATTCACCCAAAAAAATGGGGAATAAAATGATCACTTGTAGAGTCATTACCCAACCTAATGATATCTTAATACCATTTTGCTTCAGAGTTTTTTCTCATCCACTAAAAATATACAAATTAAAAATACAGATATAGTTAAGACCTCCTGGGGACCCCACAGCCCATTCCTCTCTCCCTTCCCTCGTGAATTTATGGTATACCATCCCCGTATATAGTTTTATACTTTTGCTAACACATTTGTGTGTTCATTAAGACTACATAGGATTGTTTTTCAGGTTTCTAAACTGCTTTTGTACATTTATATATATTTCCTTTTGCAGTTTTTTATTCAGTGTTATAGTTTTGAGATAATTGACACATGTGATTCTAGTGCATTGATTTTCATTGCTGTATAGTATTCCATTTTCTGAACCACAGTTCAACCTTTCATCTCTCTAGACTTTTTTTTATTATTATAACGTCATCACACTGTTGATTTTGGTTCCTCTGTGTGTATGTCCTTGTGTGAAAGTTTCTCTAGGGTGTGTACAGTACTTTCAGAAGTGGAATTCGTAGACCCCCATGTAATGAACATCTTCAACTTTTTAGATTTTGCTAAATTGCTTTCCCAACCAGTTGTATCAGTTTAAGCTCTCAGCAAACAGCATTGAACGTGTCATTAACACCTTGTGTGAATCAGCGCCTCCGCAATTTTCTTGAACTGTGGAGTACTTTCCTTCCCTAGCATTTCATGGGACCCAGCAGCAGCCTAGAAGAGCTTCATTTCCATTTCCCTTTCATCTCACCCAACATGTATCAGGGGCATGTTGTGAGTGAGTGCTGGGAAGATTCAGTGCCAAGCAAGCCTGTGTCCTGGCCCTCGAGGGATTTACAGTCTAGTGGGTGTGGCAGAATCGAGGGCGGAAGCAGTGATTCAGTCCGCAAGAAATCGTGAGTCACAATCAGGCTTCCGTGGATGCCTCATAGCAGAAGGGACTCTGTTTTCTTTTAAATAATTTAAATTTCTACTTTGAAAATAAAAACTTGGATCCTTCTTGCCCACCCACCACCCGACACCAGAGGGAATGGCCCCTCCATTCCCGGGGGAAGCTGTGCTGGGAGCAGGGACACCTGTGTACACCCTGGGTCAGCAGCTCAGAGTACTAGGACCTGTGGGCGCAGTTTGGCTGTCTCCACACTGTTAGTCTCAAGGTTTCAAACCTAGAATTTTAGTTCTCCTTCCCCTGGTTTCAAACTTGGACAGTCTGGCTTATAGCTGGCATGCTAGAATCATTTATTCAAAGCCAAATAGCTTTTTTTTTTTTCTGTACTGGGCATTGAGCCCAGAGCCTTTGGATTGGGCTACATCCCTGGCCGTTTTTTAATTTTTTTTTTTTTTTTGGTGGTGCCGGGGATCGAACTCAGGCCCTTGTGCTTGCAAGGCAAGCACTCTAATCACTGAGCTAAATCCCCAGCCCCCGTTTTTTAATTTTTGAGACAGGGTACGTCTTGCTGAGCTGCCCAGGCTGGGCTCAAATTTGTGATCCTCCTGCCTCAGCCTTCCAGAGTGCTGGGATTCCAGGCATGTGCTCATGCCCAGCTGTTCTAGGCTGCTTCATTTTCCGTAATCATAAGTGACAGGTTGGTTGGATCCATGAATATGGAAGGCCAACTCTACTCTAATCAAGAAAATGAGTAAAACAGAAAAACAAATGTGCATAATCCTCCAAGTCTCCATAATAGCACTACTGAGATCTGACTGGTCGTAATATTTTAGAGTATGTGCTTGATTTTTTAATACACACGCATGATTTCTAGAAGAATGAGTTTGTGTCATAATCATAATGTTTTATCTTTTACTTGGGGGGATGTGTGCTGGGGGTTCGAAATCAGGGCCTTGTGCTTGCTAGGCAAGCACTCTACCACTGAGCTAAATCCCCAAGCCCAGTTTTATCTTTTTTCATTCAATAATGTTTTCCTATGTCAACAAATACTTCTCCCTAGCCTTTCTTTCTTTCTTTTTTCTTCTTCTTCACTGCTGGAAATCAAGCCTGGGTCCTCAAGCATGCTAGGCAGATGCTCTACCACTGAGCTACAACTCCAGACCTGGGAAATTTTTTTTTTTAGACCTGGCATAATTTTTAATGCATGCAAAACAGTTCATCATTTGAAAGTGCCATAGTGGTATTAATTACATTCTAGTCAACATTTGGTGTGCTTCAAATCTTTCTCTATTATAAGTGGATTGAATTTTCACTTGAATTTCCTTATACATCTTGGATTTTTAAGTTGCTTCCTAAAATAAATTCCTTAGTAGAATTTCTGTGTCAAAGCAAAATATGAATTTTACAATGATCTGCTCAATAGCTCTCATGAAATTTATTCAATTTTATATCCCATCTTGGAGGGTTCATGTGTCCTTTCTGCACATCTCTGCCTGCTCTGGCCATTTTAAAGCCTTTTCATTATAGCCAATTCGCGAGTTTAAAATATAGTATCTTCAGTGTTGTGATTACTGCTGAGGTTGGATACATATTCAGATGTGTATTGGTAATTTAGAATTCTACTTGTGAACTGCATGTTTATAGTTTGTCCATTACCCATTTGGATATGCACATTCTAAATGGTTTGAAAAACTTTTGGAGTGAAAAGGATATTATCCCCATATCTCTTATGTACTAAGTAGCTCTCCCTGATTTCTCATTTCCTGTTAGTGTTGTCTGTGGTACATGTATTGGCTGATTTTCCCGTTGCTGGTACAAAATTACAGACACCCACAATTTAAAGGCGGTGAGGTTTGTTTGGCTTATGGTCTCAGAGGGTTCAGTCCCACACATAGCTTGTTTCAAGGCAGAAACAATATGGCAGAAGAGTGTGGTAGAAGAAAGCTGCTCAATTCATGGTATCAAGGAAGCAAAGAGCAGAGAAGAGCAGAGAGCAGGGAATAGCAGAGAGGAAGAGGCCAGGAAACAGATATATTGCCCAGGTCACAACCCCAGGACCCACTTTTTCCAACTGGACCCCACCTCCCAATAGCCCATTCAGCCATGAACTTGTCCATAGTTTAAGCCATTGATAAGGTTATTGACCTCATAATCCAATCACATCTCCAGGCGTCTCTTACTCTAGTCAAGCTGACAGGATTCATAGATACAGTGCATCTCCTGCCCTTACAGAAGTAGTGAGATGTTTTGTGTAGTCAGAACTATTGATCAGTGAGGTGGAGGCATGGTCCTGCCCACTTTGCCTGAGAAGCTTACATTTGTGTGATCCAAACCTCTCATATTTTTCCCAGAACAGCTGGTGTCTCTGCTTCCCTGCCTGGGGGATGCTGTGTGAGCTACAGGGTAAGGCCCAGAGTATAGCCCTGCCTGTCACCCTCAGGCAAAGCCAGGTGAAAAACTCTCCCCACACCGGTCAGGTTACTGACCGTAAGTGCAAGCTTCACTTGGCGAAGATGATTCTGATGATGATGTCAACATATGGTTGAGGAGAGTCCCAGAAAACCCAGTGGGAGCCCTGCTTCCGGCTGCAGCTTGGTTCTTGGCCAGGCATGCAGAACTCTGTCTGAGCCTCTCGGGGCCCTGCGGCTGCTGTCTGGGCCTTGCCCTGGTGGAGCTCTGATGTGGGCAGCTTCCCTCTGCTGGTGAGGCCAGAGGCTCCAGAGAAAGGCAGGCAGGAAGGCAGGTGGGGAGGTGGACAGGGAGGAAGGGAAGCGAGCAAGCGCATGCCGGGTCTCAGAGCATGATGCCCCAACTCCAGCATGCTGAGTACTTTGGGGGAGCTTGGAAGGGCCTCAGAGATAAATTCTCTCTGACCTTCTCCCTGATTTCTTCCCAAAAGAGGTCATAGAAAGATTTTCTCTTCCCCCAAACAAGCCATGACACCTAGAAATACTGCTCTCTGACCTTCTTTCTCCCTGAAAATCCTAATGTGACAGTTGTCCCTGCTGTGTGTCAAGAGGAAGGCCTGGTACACAGAGGCCAGGAAGACTCTAAGCAGACAGGCCTCACTGGGTTTCGTCCTCAGTTTATTGCCATTGGAGCACACCTTTTGTCCAGTCACATTTCTACACATTTCTACACAGCCTTTCTTCATCAAGCCTAAAGACAAAAAGAGTCATCCTGCTGGGTGTGGTGGCACATGCCCATAATCCCAGCACTCAGGATGCTGAGGCAGAAGGGTGACTGTGAGTTCCAGGTCAGGTTGGGCTACGTAGTGAGCTCAAGGCCAGAGTAAATTACAGAAGGAGACTCTGTCTCAAAAAAAAAAAAAAAAGAAAGAAAGAAAAAGTCATCCCAAGGTTGGGGATTTAGCTCAGTGGTAGAGCACTTGGCTAGGAAGCACAAGGCCCTGAGTTCGATCCCCAGCACCACCCCCCGCAAAAATAGTCAGCCCTGGATATTTAGGTTTTCATTTATTCTTCCTTCCTTCCTTCTTTCCTTCCTTCTTCCCTTCCTTTCTTCCTTCCTTTTCAGCAGTAATAGTGATTAAACCCAGGGACTTCTACTACTGAGCTACAATCCCAGCCCTTTAAAAAAATGTTTGTTTGTTTTTTTTAAATTTTGAGACAGACTGGCTAAATTGTCCAGGCTAGCCTCAAACTTATGATCCTCCTGCCTCAGCTTCCTGAGTAGCTGGGATTATAAGCATATGCCACCATGCTGAGCCTGGGTCTTCATTTCTAATGGCTTTTATGTTGCATAAAACTTTAAATAAATTTGTTAACCTTTTCTCTCTGTCTCTTCTTATAGGGCTCTCAGCTGTGCATGGAGGTGGTAAGGAGAAGGTGTTACACTTTTCCACCTCTGCACACACAAGGCACAAGTACGATGATCGAGCACCTGTTGTGCCCCAGGTGTCTTCACGCAGGTGTCTCCATCCATCGTCTCAGCACCTCTAAACTCACCAGCCCCACCCTTTGGGCTTGAAGAAGCTGAGACTTAGAGAGGTAGGTTATTCTCCCAAGTCACTTGGCTAACAAGGGGGAAAATCTGAGTTTTAATGTACATTCAGTTTCAGCTTCCCAAATTGGTACCTACTCACGGTAAGGTCTTCTGGCTTTAAGCTCTCTCCTTAGTTTCTCGGGAAATACACAGGGCAATCCACTCACACTAGAGTCCAAATGCTGCTATCGATTTAAATATCCTCTTTCCCGGGGGGTCTAAGATATGGGTCTAAGTCTGACCTCTGTCTGTTTCACACATAGCCCAGGGTGGCTTGGGACATAGAAAGTAATTTAATTGAAATATTTCTTCTGGGAATTTCCCCAAAGCTAAGACATTTCCCTTTCAGTCTTACTGGAAAGTTCCCAAGAGCCTGCTTCCCTGTGCCCCTTCCTGGCTGGCTGCAGGCCAGACTGGAGGTCAGGATGACGATGTGGCAGCACTGGGGCTGGGTGTCTGCCCTCCCACGCCCAGCCTGCCTGCGGTCCTTACACAGGTTCCACGGTCCTTCAGGGTGGGGACAGGAGATGGTAGATGTGGGTGTGAAGAACGGGAAGTCCCTTTGCCAGCCTCAGCCCAGTGATTGGGACTGAAAAGTGCCTGACTGTCTGGTGCCAGACCCTGGTGTTGATGGTGTGGAGTGGGATTGGAAGCCAGATGCCCTTCCGAAGGCGCTGTGGGGCTCATGGGGGCACTGCAATGGAATCATCCCTCTCAGGGTCTCAGGGATTCAGGCTGTGGGCGTGACACACTGAATTTGAATCCTGGCTCTGCCACATACCCCTGAGCACTTCGGGGAGGTGACTTCACCCTTTTGGCTCCGTGAGGGACATGGTCGAAGGGGAACATGTAGTGATGGGCAGTCGTGAAGACTGATGTAAGCAGTAACCGAAGAGTCCAGTAGTTCAAGTGGCAGTTCCGTAGCTGGCAGAGTCTGCCTGGAGCAGTGTGTTAAGAAAGTCAGTGGTAAAGAGTCGTACTGAGGGTTGAACCCAGGGCCTTTGCACAGAGATACATCCCCAGTCCTCTGTTCTTTCTTTAAATTTTGAGACAGAGTCTCACTAAATTGCTCAGACCGGGCTTGCATTTGCAATCCTCCTGCCTCAGCGTCTCAAAGTTCTGGGATTACAGGCATGCGCCACAGCCATCTCCACAGGTGCCCCAGCTTAGTGCTGTGAACTCTTGAGTAGCCCTGAGAGCTCCAAAAGCATCCAACTCATTGTCTTTCCCCTTCCTTCAGCAACCGTTTGCTGAGTGCCCTCAGGCAGGCTGTCTTCCAGGGGCTGGCCATGGTGCTGGAGAAGTCCTGGTGGCCACCCTCAAGGGGTGGAGAGATGGAGTGAGGACATGAGTACCCTTCAGTGGATGGTGTTTGGAGATGAAGGAAATATGTACAGGAGGGAGAATGTGGAGTGAGGACTCTCAGCTGGGCAGCAGACCCGCCCAGGCTGTAACTCGGGTCTACTGTGTCCTCTCAAGTTTAGCTGATACGTGGGGCCCCCAGGTCTGCTGTGGGGACTCGGGCCCTATAAGGGCAGCTCTCTGCAAAGGACTGCTGTGCCCTGCTGGCTCTGGGGACAGAGCTGTGGAGACCTGGGTCCTCAGGCTTCAGACATTGTGCAGAAGTTCATACATACATTTTAAAAGTTTGTTTGTTTATTTATTTTTTTATCTGTTTACCAAGAACATGTATTGGTACGTTGTAGATATACATAATGATCACATTCACCATAGTTAATTTGTAACTATACATGATATATCTTGGTTCCCCCCTTCCCCACCCCTCCCTTCCATTCCCTCTCCCCTCCTTATTTGCAATAGCTTTGTTTACATTTTTCCATTACATTTCCATTCCAGTACTCTCTCTTTTATAGGTGAGGAAACTGAGGCCTTTAGAGGCTCCGTAAGTTGCCCGGGGTCACGCAGTTAGAATTTCAGTCCAGTTCTTTGGCTCCCGAGCAGTGCTCTGCCCCCTCCCTGGCATCTGTGTCTGGACCAGGCCGGCTCAATGCAGGGGGCAGGTAGAAGTCCTTCTGCCTATCCATGCCCCCTCCGTCCACACAGGGGCTTAGTGACATTGCTGTCAGCACTGCCCAGGCTGGCCCTGCCCTCCCTGGGCTCTGTATGGTACCATAGCTTCCAGATCCTGGGTCGGGCTCCAGAGCAGCCCTACTGGGTGCCCAGATGTTCTTTCTGGGCGCCTGATCCAGTCCACACACTGCTGCCTGTTTTTGTTATCTTGCTCTCCTCTGCTCTCCCTTCCTCCTTGCCTTCCTTCCTTATCTCCTACTCTTCCTTGTTTTCTCTTTCTCTTTTACTAGCCAGGCTATAAAATCAGATTGAGAAGGAAAATACAAATAAAGGGCTTTCTTCAGGAAAAACCACCATCTCAGGAGCAGCTGTGAGTGGAGCTTGACCCAGCAAATGGCCAGACACTGTAGGATTGGAGTTTCCCAAAGCCAGGCTCCTCCTCCCGCTGCTGCCCCTCGGCTTGAAGAGTGAGGCCCAGCGTCCTGCTCTTCTGCAGCCAGGACTCCGAGGCGAGCTCTGCCTTTGGTTCCAGAGCTCTTTCCAATTCATTTTGTCACCGTCCTCACAATAGCCCTGCATTGTTGTGGCAGAAGGGAAGGTTCGTGGGCACATAGTTCCATGACCATTTGACACATGAGCAAACTGAAGCTACACAGTGCTAGGTCAGTGTCTAAATCCTGGCCTTTGCTTAGGTGAGTGATTGTGGCCGCAGAGCTGCTCATTCTCTGATGCTGTCTGCACCCTCCCCGAGTTCTCTTGAGGAGCTGTCTGGAGCTGGGCATGCAGCCAGGCTCCAGAGATTTCCCAGGTTTCTGCCCGACACTCCCAGCCTGGCTTTTCTACCCCATGCTCCTGGAAACATCCAGGCCTGAGAAGATACTTCCTGGGCTAGGGGTATAGCTTGAGGGTAGAGCTTTGCCAGGCACACATGTGGCCCTGGGTTCCATCCCCAGCCCTGAAAAGGAAGGAAGGAAGGAAGAAAGGAAGAAAGGAAGGCAGGCAGGCAGGCAGGGAGGGAGGGAAGGAAGGAAGAAAAAAAGAAAGGAAGGCAGGCAGGCAGGGAGGGAGGGAAGGAAGGAAGAAAAAAAGAAAGTCCTTCCCAACTCCTTGCTCTTGCCTCTCTCTACCTGGAGATAGATGTGACCCCCCCCACCCGCCCCCAGAACACCTGCAGCTGCAGCAGGAGGTTGCAGCAGGGCCCTGGAGCCCGGGCTTTGTTGCACCTGCTTGGGATCAGGTGAATCAGAGAAACCAAACACTGTTTTCCTTCCAGATAAGATAAAGGTTTCATTTTGTTCTTGTTGGGGAAGAAGCAGGCTTTGCCAGGTGACAAAAATGCTAATAAGGCCCCAAGAGAGGACCTGCCTAGTGGAAAGAGGCTGAACTTGTTGCACAGGGACCTGCCAGTTGGGGGGGGGGTGTGACCTCGGGCAGATCGGGTTGCTCCTCTGGGCCAGCCTCCTGGGGTTGTCTCATTGATCAGGTGATGCTGCGGTGCTTGTGGTTTTAGAAAGATGCTGATGACATACTGATATGAAAACCAGGTTCCAAAAAGGCATTATAGTAGGCCCCACTGCCATGAAATGTAGAAAAGGAGCCTAGAGCCCAATATCATAATGCTAACAGTGCTTATTCTAGGTGATGGGGTCACGTGAGTCCTATTTGCATCTGTTTTCTAATATTTCCCATTTATCTTTGATTGCCACATAATGCTGTGTAATAGTCCAGCTCAAAAACTAGGTACATTGCAATGCAGAGATTTAATCTCAAGCTCACAGATCTGCAGGTCAGCTGCAGTTTGGCGATGTAGGTTGGGTGTGATAGGGCTACAGAACCTGCCCTTTCTTAGGCTGCAGGTCTACTGAGCCTGGCTCCTCAGGGTAGGACAGGTTCCACGTGTCTTCACTGTGGAGCTCTGGCTTGTTGGGTAACTATCTAGAGCTTGTTTCTCCTTCCAGATCACCAGAGTCCAAGAGATAAGCCAAGCTGGAGGTACAAGAACATAGAAAGCCTCTGCTTACCTCATTTTGATAACATTTCATTGGCTAAAGCAAGTCCCATGGCCAAGCCAGGCATACTGGTACATGCCTGTAATTCCAGCACTCGGGAGGCTGAGGCAGGAGGATCTTTAGGAGTTCACGGCCAGCCTCAGCTACATGGTGAGTTTGAGGCTAGCTTGGGCTACATAGCGAGACCTCATCTCAAAAAAAAAAAAAAAGTCACATGGCCAACCAAACATCAGTAGGCCAGTATGCTGCTCACAGTGAGAGTGGTAGGAGAGTGACTATATGCTGGTGAATAAACAAATTTATTACTTGTACAATAAAGCGAGCATGATATGCTTTGTTCTAGGATAGAATTAACATTTAAGGGATAGGCTGACCCCTTTTTCTTCATCTTCTCTGGCCCTTTAAGATAACCAGACACCGCACTTATGACACCTAGCATTTCACAGAGGAAAGTAAAAAGTACCAATAGGTTCATGGGCAATTACCACCTGTGGTGGACCTAATGTGGTCAACTTGAACCAGAACTTCCAGCTGGACTGAGTAGCTGTGATGCTGGGCGTACGAGATCCACCTGAGGGTTGTTGCTGATGCAACATAAGACAAAGTGGGAGCCGTAGCTAGTTGGCGGGCTGTTTCTCAGGAGATGCTCTGCTGCGGCTGGTTCTTCCGGAGAGGGCCTGGCTGTCCTCGTCAAGGAAGGTGCTCAGGGACTTCCCGTCGTCGAGGATGTGGCTGCTGTTGCTTCGGAGGAGCTCTGGTTGTCATCTCTGCTGCGAGCATTGTATCCTGGCTCCAGCCATCATGTGCAGACACAGATGTACGTGGGACAGTGCTGTGGGCTCCCAGCCCTCAGTTGGATCTTTTGGGTCTCTAGTGCCTAGATGGACATTCGGCACCTTCTACATTTGGCTTCTGGGTGAATATATTGTAATCTGTAAATGTCCTCCTTTAAATCTGCTCTCTTAAAACCATTGGTTCTCTGAAAATCTAACACACCACCAAAGGCTGGACCCGCCGCTACGCCATCCAGAACTAGTTCCAGTTCCTTCCTGTTGCCTTCTTTCTCTTGGCTTTTCTCAGTCCATCCAGTCGTTCAACATGAATTTATTTATTGAGTACCTACTAAGCGCTGGTGTTCTTCTAGCCATAGGATTATATGGGTGAGCAAGGAAGCCTTCTCTCCTAGGGTCCATGTTCTAGTGGGGAAAGGGGGTGGGTGCTGGGTTTTGGAGGAAATGCTAGTAAGCCAGATGGCATCAATTGGTGGATGTCCCTGCAGAACAGAGCTGCTGTCGGAAGTTCTTGGAATATGCCCCTAAGGAGCTGATTTTTATATCTGGGCCCTCTAGACCTTGACTCTGAGTCTCACTAATAATTTGGTTTGGATTTTCCCCACCCACATCTTCCCCCCTTTGGCCACTCTGTTCTCCCTGTTTTTCAGGACACAACCTGGGTTCCCATGGCTGCCTGGTCCTCAACAAAGAGGAGGCTCAAAAAAAACAAAAACAAAAACACAAACAAACAAAACACACACACACACAAAAGAAAAAAAGAAAGACAAAAAAAAAAAAACTAACAAAGAGGAGGCTCAGAAAACCCTTTTAGATCATGCCCACCATTTACTGCTTTGCTTTTGTGTACAAGCTATCTGGTCTGCTCTTTATGGGGTACCTTCTGTGGACCAAACTGGGAGCCATTTATTGAGCGTCGGAGCCCAAGTCAGCAGGCGTTTGTTGAGTGCTTAGTGTGTATCCAAACCAACACATGTTTGTTTAGCGTCTTCCTGGAACTGAGAAGAACACAAAGGTCGTAGGTGTTGTTTTGTAGGAACTTGAAATAGAGTTGTAGAAGCAGAGTTTGCAGAAATATAAACTATTAGCTACACAAGGCAGGACTGAATACCCTCAGTCAGTGGTGGCAAACCTATGGCACACATGCTATCTCAGGGCTGTTTATTATCATTGAAAGCTCAAAAAGGTCTGCCATCCCTGTCCTAAGTGTTGTGTTATACAGAACAGCCCTCCGGGAAGCTAGAGGTGGGCCTATAGGCCCCTGTGGAACAGGGTGGTCTAGAAGCCTTCATGAAGGAGGCTTGGTTGACTTCTGGGGTGCATAGGGTTTAGAGAGGGAAGACGGATAGGGACGGGGTCACATGGCCTGAGCCTGGGTGTGTGTTTTTGAACCGTGCGATATAATTTGGAGTATTCGTTATTGGGGCTGAGTGTCAGTGTTGTTGTAACAGCCAGCTACTCCATGACCCTCATTTCTTCTGGGCCACAGCTGCATTTCACTGTAGTCCATTAGTGCCTGGGTGACTGAGGGCTGACATCCTCTAGCTAAGGGCAGAATCAGTGGCCCTGGTGAAAGGTGTTTGTGACAGTCATAAAATCCACAGATGTGGGGGTTGGGGATTTAGCTCAGTGGTGGAGGCCCTGAGTTTGCTCCCCAGCACCAAAAACAGTGACAACAACAACAACAACAACAAAAATCCATGGACGTTGGCATCAGGATGTTCAAGTGCAGCACACTTTTGGTCCAGTTATTCCTGCATCTGCAACTCGCAAGTCTTTAAAAACGATCACATTCATCTTCTCTGCCTGTGGCCTGACGACAGCAGCCATAGCTATTTAGTATGCCTTAGATTAGTATTCCAGGTGTGAACTTAATGGTCTCTTAATCGATCTCTGAAAACAGGAAGAAGGACATCTTATCCTTTGTTAATTTGATGGCTGATGGCCTGCTTTCTGGAAACCAGTCATGAGGAACTCTGAACTTGTAATATGACCCTATTAAAGATAATCATTTTTTTTCACACTAAAAATGTCTCCATACCCACTCTGTGTAGTCTGGATCTGGGAACGAAATGGAGGATAAGCCATGGCTTCAGGATTCCTTTTATGAGACATGATTCAGTTTGTGGAAAGAATCCATGTATACAGCTTTTCAGGAAACATGTTCCCTTTCTCATGTGGGGGT
The DNA here is from genome assembly GCA_004026905.1 of Hystrix cristata. Lineage (NCBI taxonomy): Eukaryota > Metazoa > Chordata > Mammalia > Rodentia > Hystricidae > Hystrix > Hystrix cristata. Next base: position 21,149 of record PVJO010007418.1, on the reverse strand, counting down.
GTCTAGACCATCTGTGGGATTACTTCCTACTTCATTTGTTTTCAGGTTTAAGGATTATGCAGAGCTCTAGAGACTGAACATTGTCATTGCAGAGGGAATTGTTCTGACATGAGGCAAAATAAAAATGGAAACTGAGAGGCCACGTAAAACAGGCTTAAGGACTCTTCCCTGGGGGGAGTCCGTGTGCACAGCTGGTCTCCCTGCAGGAGCCCAGGCAAGAGGGAGAAGCAGCAGCTGGCTGCAGTGTTCTCCACAGGGACGAATCTGCCCTGCTCCTTCAGGAAGGAAGCGGGTGAGCAGCATCAGGGAGGAGGGCTCAAGAGCTCTGTCGTGGGGAGGTTGAAGCGGCCTGGCTGCCAGCACCACATTTGGTCTCAAATGCTTCTGCTGGTGCCAAGGCAGGTGGCACGCGGTACACAGTGATGTGACTGTCTCTCGCCCTAGTCCTTCCTTCATCATCCTCCCCCCACCCCGGCAAACACAAAAGGAGGCAGTGTGTGCTCCCCAAAGCCAGGGCCTGATGGCTTGTGTTTGGGTAGCTGGCCCCTAACCTTTATCAGAGAGGACATGGGGGCTCCAGCCCTGGTCTGGAGAGGAGGGAGACCCCGGAGGGACAGCTGGCAGTCACACTTGGGGACCTTACAGCACAGCCAGAGGACGAGCCACACCCCCTCAGGAGCACCCTCAGGAAGGACTCTCTGGGGCACTCCACTCCTTAATACTTCAGTCTGAGATCCCTGCTTTGCCTGCCATTTTGGCCTCACCCTCTGCCATTCTCCATGGGCCCTACCCTTCTACCGTACTGCTGCTCTCTCCCCATCTCATAAACTCAGGTTGGTTCCCCACTGGCTCCTCTCTTCGCGGTGCCTGCCCCTCCCCTCACCCTCTAGTGAATGCCTGTGCCCAGTCCGGCTCTACCATCCCCTCTCTGGACGGCCTTCCCTGGCCCACTGTCCTTACCACTGGCCCCAGCCCCTAGGCTGAGCCTGGGAGGGCCTCAGGGAAGATGAGAACAGTGCCACACAGCTACCTCAGGGTATTGCTAAAAGTTAAATGAGATGATGGTAAAAGCACCTTTAAACTGCTATGTAAACAAACATCACAGTCAGTGGTGGGCAACTGGCCAGCAGACACCAGCCGGTGAGCATGTCATACTGTGTGGTGGGGACAGGAGCCCACAGCATGGCAACCTAGGAGAAACGCTGGGCTAAATCTCTGCTGCTGTATGGCTGTGTTGCTGAGTCAGCCCTTGCCCTCTCTGGGCCTCAGTTTCCTCCTTCGTGTAGTCGCCTGTGACCTCCAAAGGCCCTCCTGGCTATGCGAGCTTACTGGGAGGCTCTGGGTCCCGGCTCTGCCGGTGTGGCCTGAGCTCCGAGGCCCCGCCCGGTTCACCTCCTCGCAGGCTGGACAGCTCCCGAGCTATTTCTGGGGCCCCGGAGGCTCTCTTAGGCTCTCAGCATCTGGACAGCGCCTCAGGCCGGGAGAACAGAGGCCCCTGCCAGGGAGCTCCGGCCCAGGGCTGGGGAGGAGAGCTCGTCCCGGAAAAGGGCTGGGCGCTAGGGCACCCGCGGGAGGAGCTCCGAGGGGCCTGCACAGACTCTGGTCTCTTAGGGGAACACTTTAGATGCTGCACCTTTGGTGGTCTGCCTACATATTTACAACCAAGATCGCCAAAACCATTTAGACCCTGATGGCCTAACTGGTCCTTCTCTAGATACTGGATATAGGATTGTCACTTGATCCCATGGGAAGGAAAAAATTCCCACCGTGAATGTTCAGAATCTTATTAATAATCAAGAACTCTGTCCCACACACAGCAATTTTGTGGCCTTCTAGACTGTGGGATATATATATTTTTTAAATCTAAATCCTTCAGCATGTCTTTGATGCCGGATCTAATCACCGGGTTTTAGGATTTAAAGGTTTGGCATTTCCACTGTGAGTCATAATTGTTCCTTGACACGCCTCATTTTATTACCTGATGCCATTTATAGCTGCAAAAGATAACATCATAACATCGCTGCATGAAAATTTTAAAAAATCACACTTCTTTAAACAGATTCTAAATTGCACTGTTTGCTGGGTCATTCATCCATTCATTCACCCGCTGAGTGTTAACTGCTCTCATTTTCCCACCTTTGTTTCATTTAAAGCTCACGACCACCTTACTGAAGCAGGGATGGGTACCCCCTTTCACAAATGAGGAAAATGTGGTACAGAGAGGTCAAGTGACTTGCCCAAGGCCACACAGTAAGTGATGAAGTGAGGATCTCTATTTAAGGCCTTAAACTTCTAGTTGTATCAGATTGGCCTCCTCTTAGCTTCTCAGCCCTCCTCCCGAGCCCACCCGTAGTCCCACGCTCCCTTACCCTTTCAAAGCAGAGAACATTGGGAGCGTTATAAATTGGCGGATGAGGTCACAGAAGGATATGGTCCTCTTGCATTTTTTTCCATTTTTTTTTAACATTGATCAACAGGAACTAGTTAAACAAGGACACTTGGTCTTAGCTCATGGGCCTAAAAGTCATGGTCATTTATTATATGCCAGCACCCATGGGGGCCCAAAACTACTGTGCTTCCACCTTGAAGAAGAAAGAGAGATTAAAAGGGCACTATAATTAGGACCCTGATCTTGTGGAGAAGGTCCAAAGAAGTGACAAAGAGAACATTCTACCAATTGGAGGTCAAGTCTGAACTTGAGGCAGGAAGAGAAAAAGGGCATCAACTCAAAAGCCCTCTGCTCTGCTTCCAATAACCTCACAAACAGGGTTTAAAACCATATCCTGGAAAGGGGCATAGTGAGGAGGGGAAATAGAGGCACCAGTTTGGGTGCCTGATCTGTGGGCAGACTTTTGTTCTTTACCTGGAAACCAGGAAGATACTTCTTATCCCTTAGGCTATGATGAGTACTGTAGATTAAATGAGGGAACATGGGCAGCTCCTGGAAAACTATTTAATTCCATGAATACATTTGGAGCAGTTTGGTCCAGAGTAGAAAAGGCTCAAAATGGAGATCAAAGGAGGACCCCAGCCCACCTCTGGAGGTATAAAGAGTCGTGTACAGTAAACATGACTCTTGACAAAAATGCACCCTTTTCCCAATGTGCTGATAAGATCTTACATCCCATCATGGGGCAGTCAATGTGGAAGTGAGAGAAGCTCTAGTTTGAGAACTGGGCTAGAGCGATCGTGTGTCAGCGACACATGCTCATGATCACTGCAAGCAGGGTGGTGGCCTGCATAACTGAAGGGTCTTCTGTATGCTCTAGTGGAACCAGATCATCTGTTTGTGACCCCTCTTTGGGTGCCAGAGGCTGAAGAAGGCCAATATAATAATGAAGTCAGCATGAGGGTATAAAAGGAGCTGTATTTAGAAACATGAGAACTAGTTTCAAATCCCAGCTCTAGACTCCCATAAACTTTGAGACACTGAGCAAATCACCAAGTGTCCTATCTTGTTTATGGAAACAGTTGTCTTAACAGTTCCTACCTCATCTCTGTTGTAGAATTGTTTTCAGAAGAAGCCCTCAAAAATTAAACATAGGCTGGGTGTGGTGGTGCACACCTGTAATCCCAGCACTCGGGAGGCTGAGGTAGGAGGTTCACTGTGAGTTGGAGGCCAACCTGAACCACACAGTAAATTCAAGGACAGCCTGAACTACATAGTGAAACCCTGTCTCGAACAAAACAAAACAAAAATTAAACATAGAATTACCGTACAGTCCAGGATTCCACCTCTAGGTATAGACCCAAAGGAATGGAATGCAGGGCTCAAATACTAATTTGTACACCAATGTTCACAGCAGCGTTATCCACGATAGCTGAAAGGCAGAAACAACCCTAGTGTCGGTCAGTGGATGAATGGATAGGCAGAATGTGATGTTTTCATATAATGGGATAAAGGAATGAAATTGCAGTACGTGCTATAGCATGAATGAATCTTGAAAACAATTGTGCTAAGTGAAATAAGCAAGACACAAAAGTACCAATATTATATGGTTCCACTTCTATGAAATACCTAGAATAGTCAAATTCAGGGAGAAGGAGAGTAGAATAGTGGTTACCAGGAGCTGGGAGTGAATAGAATTAGGCATTTTTCCTTAGTGAGTATGGAGTTCCAGTTTGGGATGTGGAAAAGTTTTGTGGATAGATGATGCAATAAAGAATGATTTTAGAGGATACCAGGGATTGAACCCAGGAACTGAGCTACATCCCCAGCCCTTTAAAAAAAATTTTTTTAATTTTGAGACAGAGTCTTGCTAAATTGCCAAATTACCTAGACTGGGCTTAAACTTGGGATCCTCCTGCCTCAACCTCCTGAGTACATGGGATTACAGAAGTACACTACCATGCCAGCTAAAAGTGAAACATTTAAAGAAAATAAAGCAGAGGTATAATGTAGAAGAGCATGTTTTGCCATCTGTAACACAGTAGGAAGCAACTGTGGTTGAGTGATTAGCACACAATAGCTATGTATCTATTAGAGTGGGCATGTCCAGTCCGCGGCCCTGGACAGCTAGTAATTCAGTCCCATACCACAGACTTTTGATGTCATTATGTGATTTTTTTTTTAAGCAATATTTTTTGACTTGAGTGCACAGTGTCTGACTGCTGCCTGTAGAGGCAGCAACACAGTCCCGTGTATGGGAGGGCTCAGAGCAGGGTTAACTGCCTCCTCCACCTACCACACAGTCTAATCACAGTCCATGTGTATCAGACGTTGTATGTACTCATGCAACTTGGGGAATAAAATGCAGCAATTACCAGTAATAATATCTCAACCTGCCTACACGTGTGTGTGCCTGTGAAGACAGGTGTTTATTGGTAGTAACCAGATGTGTAAGTTTTCTTATTTAATTATTAAACTTGTGCTTGTGTTATTTTGTAAAATAATTTAATAAATTAAAATATTAAAAAACAAAAACAGTTTCGTTACTTGTCTACATCAACTGTGTTGTATACTTTACGCATGGCCCAGACAATTCATTTTTACTCAGAGAGGCCCCTGCAAGCCAAAAGGTTGGACACCCACGTGTCACAGCAACCATCAAAATTGGAGTCCTCACCAAAATTGGGCGGTGCATGTCTTTGGTTCCAGCTACTCAGGAGGCTGAGGCAAGGGAATTGTAAGTTCCAGGCCAGCCTGGGCAACTTAGCAAGACCTTGGCTCAAAAATAAAACTTTAAAAGGGCTGCTGGTTAAGTGTTTGTGTAGCATGTGCAAAACCGTGGATTCAATCCCCAGTACTGCCAAAAAGAAAAAAAGAAAAAGTGGAATCCTCACCTCTACAATTTGTTTTCTAATCTGAAAAATATGAGGAAGAGAAAGAGACAAAAACAAATGAACAAAAAAAGCATCCACCAGAGTTGAAAGTAGTTCTGGGAAGTGAGAAACAGAAGGGGTCAAGACCGATGGGTTTTTTTTTTTTTTTTTCTCTAACAAAACTATTAGATGCTCTGGGAAAAAGTAGCAAATGCTCCTGATTCATTATTTTTTAATGCGCCTCATCTACTCTATTCTGAGCCATTGAATTTTATTCCATAATAAAAATTGAACCAGGGGCTGGGGATTTAGCTCAATGCTGAGAGTGCTTGCCTAACAAGCACAAGACCCTGAGTTCAATCCTCAGGACCAAAAAA
>PVJO010007418.1:0-15410 GCA_004026905.1 Hystrix cristata | reverse complement strand
TGCGGGAGGGTTTGGCAACCCCTAAGAAGAGGATCCAACCCAGGATCCAAGGTGCTCTTTGTTTTGCGGTGCTGGGAATTGAAACCAGGGCCTCACGCAGGCCTGCGCCCCTATCTGCAAGAAGTGTCCTGTGAAGCTCAGCCGGAAACAGCCTGGAGGTCTTGGCTCCTTTAATTACAGCACTTACAGTGAAAATTAAAGTATCAACTGTGTGCATTAAGGTTAATGTGTAGCAACAAATAAAAATTAACTTTGGCAGTAAATTGGCCCAAGTCCAGACAACACTTCAGAAGCTGTAAGCACCTTTAGCAACTCAGCAGACTCAGTAATTTCTGTGTGTGTGTGTGTGTGTGTGTGTGTGTGTGTTGCTGTGGATTGAACCTAGTGTCCCAAGCAAGTTAAATATGTGCTGTATCACTGAGCCACACTCACAGGCCTCCATTAACATTTTTTTCTCCCACTACTGCGAATTCAATGGAATGACCAGGGAGGTGACATGGTAGCATGTGCCTGTAGTCTCAGCACTTAGGAGGCTGAAGCAGGAGGGTTAGTTGAGCCCAGGAGTTCAGGGCCAGCCTTGGCAACACACAAGATCTTCTAATTCAATGGCTTTTAGAATAGTACATTAGGGGGCTGGGGATTTAGCTCAGTGATTAGAGTGCTTGCCTTGCAAGCACAAGGGCCTGAGTTCGATCCCCAGCACCAAAAAAAAAAAAAAAAAAGAATAGTACATTATTAAGCTCTTAAAATTGTGAAAATATATATATATTTTCACATATAAGGGGTGGTTGAAATACGTGGTACATGTTTACATTTTTAAAAATTGTTACAGTCAAAGACATTACCAAGAGTGAAGTGACAAATGTTTAAAATTTAGGCATTCACTGCATTTTTGGTCACGTACAATTTGCCATTTTAACCACTGAAAGTGAACAGTTCAGTGGCATTAATTATCTTCACACTGTTGTTTTATTTAAACCCTGTGAAGGTACCATTTTACAGATGAGAAAACTGAGACTAAGTGTGGTGAATGAGGTTACCTGTTGTTACTTACCCAGGAAGCAGCCAGGTAGTGTTTGAAATCTAAACCAGTGGACCCTCAGGGTGGGTGCTTGGTCACCTCCTATGAGGCAGAGGTTCCTCGTGGGTGAGCCACCCAAAGCAACTGGAAGGGAGCTTGTCAGAGCCGGGGGAACCACGGGGTGCTATTTGGTCCCTGGTGGCCCCTTCCTTCCCCACCCTACCCAATTTCGAACCACAGTTACCGGTGCCGTCCTGTGTGCCCTGCCTGTCACTGGTCTCCCTCAGGAACATGAACAGGTCACCCTCTTCTCCTCTTTGACAAAGGATGCACAACTGTCTTGATTTCTTACTTCTTCTTACTCCTCAGCCCACCAAGATGCAGTCACATCCCTCCTCAGACCCTCCCACCAGTGTCCCCAAATGGTCTCAGTGACCAGACGCTGTGGAGGCCGCTCTTGGTGGGTGTGATGGCTTTTGCCATGACGTCCGTGCCAACTCAGACTCCAGACCTACCTGCTCTGGCCACTCCTCCCCTTTCCTCATCTGCTTTTCCCAGAGATGTCCCATTTCCTCAGAGTTCTGTCTTTGCATTGCACTCGTTTGCCCTGGAGCTTCCCAACATTCAAAATCATCCAGGTGCTACACGGCCAACCCTCTGTATCCCACCAGGCCAGACTCATTTTAGCTCCACCCCTGAAATTTAAAAACAGTTTTTTTATTTGGAGAGGTCTCACTAAGACGCCCAGGTTGGGCGTGGGCTTGCAATCCTCCTGCTTCACTCTCCCCAAATGCTGGAATTGTAGGCATGTGCCACCATGCCCAGCTGCTTTTGCTGTTTTGCAAACATCCCAAGGTCTTCTGTTGTTATGGTTTATGCCTAAATGTCTCTCCAAAGCCTCAGGCAGTCGTAGGTGGGGCTTTTTCAGAGTTGGCTGAATCTAGAGTGTGTGATGCTGGGATTAAGGGCGTGTGACTACTAAATCAATCCACCGACTGGTTTGGCACCGCCCTAATCCTGGCAGTCTGGATAAAATAAAAGGGGCAGAAAGAAGCTACTAAGGCCCCTAGCTTGCCTTGCTGCCTTCTGCCTGTCTGCCATGCCACCCTGCCTTGGATCCAGCTGATTGTGGACTAAAACCTCTACAAACTGTGAGCTAAATAAACCTTTCCCCCTTCCAATTTGGGTGTCAGGTATTTTGTCTCAGCAACGAGAGAAAAGTAACTAAGACATTGCCCATCTGTACCAACTAGAAAATAAACTCCACAAGGGCAAAGACTTAGTTATGTTCATGGCTGTATCCCCTGATCCTGCAAAAGGGCTGGAAAACAGCTCATTGGTTGAATGAATGAATGAATGAATGAATGAATGAATGAATGTTGGGAACCAAGTAAATATTTGTTGATTTGAGTGGAACCGGGCCCCACCCTTGACCTTTCTAGATCTCACAGACCCATATCTTCCTTTGCAGAGGTTGTAAGGAGCCTGGTGCAGTGGTGCAGCCTGTAATCACAGCACTGAGGGAGACTGAAGCAACTTAGCAAGGGCTGTCTCAAAGAAAAAGAAGGTGGGGGGCTGCTGGGGACTTAGCTCAGTGTTAGAGAACTGCTGGATTCAATCCTTGTTACCAAACACACACCACACACACACACACACATACACACAAATGTTACGAAGGCTTGGCATAGTGGTGCACACTGTAATTCCAGCTAGTTGACAGGCTGAGGCAGGAGCATCACTACAAACCACGAGTCTGAGATGAGCCTGGGCAGCATAAGAGACACCATCTTGAAAAAAAGCAGAGTTTTAGAGGGGAAGCCCACAGTGGTAAACTGGACTGAATGCCATCCCACTCCTCCTAACTCTGCTGGACTCTGCATTCTGCAGTGACCTGCCAGCTCCCTTCACTCTGGCCCTGTCTTCTCGACACTCTTCTGCATAGCAACCCCACATCCTCTGTTCCATCACCTTGACAAGGGAATGTTGAGCGGCCAGGGAGGGTTTGCATTCAGTGAGCCTTCCCCTCCTTCCTCACTCCTCATCACTACACCCGCGACTGGCCCTTGGTGGGTGGGTTAGCTAGAATAAAGGCCCCCGAAGACATCTGTATTTTTTTGGGGGGGGGTGGCAGGGCTGTACTAGAGATTGAACCCAGGGGCTTCACACTAAGCTACATCGCCAGCCCTTTTTATTGTTTTACTTATTTATTTATTTGTTGCTGGGGATCGAACTCAGGGCCTTGCACTTGCTAGGCAAGTGCCGAACCACTGAGCTAAATCCCCAATCCCTATTGTTTTTGTTTTTTTTTAATTTATTTTTATTTTTATTTTTTTTGTGGTGCCGGGGATCGAACTCAGGCCCTTGTGCTTGCAAGGCAAGCACTCTAATCACTGAGCTAAATCCCCAGCCCCCCTATTGTTTTATTTTTGAGAAAGGGTCTTGCTGAATCACTGAATTGTCCAGGCTAAACTTGAATTTGTGGTCTTCCTGCCTCAGGGCTCAGAGTGCTGGTATTAGAAACAGGTGCCACCACGCCCACTTAGATGTCAACATTTTAATCCCTGAATCTATGAATATCTCACTTTACATGGCAAAAGAGACCTTACAGATGGGATTCAGTTAAGGATTCTGAGATTATCATGCCCAGGAGACTATCCTGCGGAACTCGGGTGGGCCAGTGTAATAATGAAAGTTCCTGTTTGAGGAAGGTGGGAAGGTCAGAAAAAAGATGTGATAACCGAAGCAGAGGTTGGAGCAATGAGCAATGAGCTGTGTAAATTAGAGGAAATGGCCTCCACCCAAAGAATGAAGGGAGCCCAGGAAGCTGGGAAAAGCAGTGTGGCTGTGATTTTAGTCCCATGAGACTCTTTGTCAGGCGTCTGACCTCCAGACACTTAATATAGTGAATTCGTGTTGCTTTAAGCCCCTAAATTTGTGATGAATTTGTGTTGCTTTAAGCCCCTAAATTTGTGGTGATTATCAAAATAGGAAATGAGTAGCGAGGACTTACGATCAATTCCTATGACAGTCAGTAGCCTGGGAGTTGGGGAAAAAACCTCGTTTCTCACAGGAAGGAGTTAATGTGGAAGTTAAGAGTACAGCCCCAGATGCAGACCAACCTGATTTAAATCCCGGCTGTGCTAGTTTACATGGACTCACAGTTTCATTTTCTCATTTTTATTTATTTATTTATTTTTATTTTGGTGTCGGGGATCGGACTCAGGGCCTTGTGCTTGCTAGGCAAGCACTAACCACTGAGCTAAATCCCTAGCTATTTTCTCATTTTTAAAATGGGAGTATTGCGCCTACTTTGGCCATGGAAATTGTGAAGTTTAACTAAAATAATGCAGTAGATTTAATTTCCAGTACCAGAAGAAAAAAATTTAAGGTTGGACACAGTGACACATACCTATGATCCCAGCTACTAACTACTTGAGGGGCTGAGGCAGGAAGATCACAAACTTCAGTCAAGGCTGGGCAATTTAGTGAGACCCTGTTTCAAAATAAAAAATAAATAAAGGGCTGGGGATGTAGCTCAGTGGTAAAGCAATTGCTGAGCATGTTAGAGGCCTTGGGTTCAATCCCTACTACTGCATAGACAGATATGGATGATAGAATGATTGATAGGTAGATAGACAGACAGATGGTTGGATAGATAGGTGACAGGTGATAGAAGATAAACCAGTAAGGCCCAGGGCAGTGATGGCAAACCTTTTAGAGACAGGTGCCCAGGCTGCAACCCAGAACCCACTTATTTATTGCAAAGTGCCAACACTGCAATTATACCTGAATACTGAGGTTTTAGTTTAGAAAAAAACAATTCATACATTAACAGAAAATCACACAGGTGCCACAGGTTTGCCACCACTCGCCTAAGGGCATAGCTCAGTGGTAGAAGACACACTTAGCACGTGCAACGCCCTGGGTTTAATCTCCAGCACCAAAAAGAAAAAAAAAAAAAAGGCAGATAAAGCCCCAGACATAGCTCTGGAAAATTGAGAGGCTCAATAGATAGTTGTAGTGGTTATTCTTACATCTTTCCCTGTGTACACCATCACTACTACCACAAGCACCACTTCTACTGTTAGCCCTGCTAATGTTGGTGCTGTAGTCACTGCTGTTAACCCACAACGTCTGTGACTGAAGGGCAGAGTAGGTGCCACAGGAAGGATTGAAAGGGCGGTGGCAGCAGCAGCAGCAAGGAAGTATAGCATTAGATAAGGTCAGAGGTGGAAGTCACAACTTTAAACTGCCTTTTCCGAGTGACTTGTGAATCGAAGCCTGCTCCAAAAGCTCCGGAGGCTAAGGAGGTTAATATCTGTATCCACCTGTCCCACATCTCTGCCTGAGGATCTGTCTGGGGATGCAGCCTCCAGGCTGCAGACTGCCTCAGTCTGCAGACTGTCCAAGACCTTCTGTGTGTGTTTGTGCCTGGCATGGTGCCCTGGGACCAGGCCTGGAGCCAGCAGGTTGCTGGGGAAAGGCAGGGGCGACAGAGCCCAGAATGCAATGTGCTGGCTGTCTGCTCTGCGAGGCAAACCTGGACCTCAATCCCATGACACGTCTGTTTCCTCATGGCATGTTCCAGTTGAGAAAACTAATCAGACAGCAAAAGAATGTGCAGGCAAGGTACAAATACCTCCTTTTTGTGATTCTCTTCCAAGACCCCACTGGTGTTTTTGTTTGTTTGTTTTGTGATGCTGGGGTTGGAACCCAGGATCTCCTGGCCCATGCTACACAAGTGCTGAACCCCTGACCTACACCCCAGGTCCCTGTTACTGTTTAGAAACCTTCTTTTCTTTAAATATACAGAAAGGCACTAGATTCCTTTTACCTTAGACACGGTGTTTTGATGAGTATCACCTAAGACAATGTATCATCAATATTTTTAGCACAAAATACCACCTAATATGGTGGTGAAGGCTCTTCCTCTGGAGTCAGATAAAATCTGATCCCACACTCCAGCTTTGCCTCTTGTTAGCTCTGGGCTTGGAAATACCTTAATTTCTCTGAGCCCCAATTTCCTTATCTTTAAAATGGTTTTAATAGTAGACACCTTCCGGAGATGGAGATTTAGCTCAGAGGTAGAGGGCTTGCCTAGCAAGTACAAGGCCCTGAGTTCGATCGCCAGAACACCTCCCCACCCCCCAAACAGTAGACACCTGCCAGGGTTCTCGAAAGGAGAAAAGAGGTGACCTGTTTGTGGTGCTCAGCACACTGCCCGAATTTTAGCAATGACATGGGAGATGTTGATTATTATTGTGCCATTGTGATGTCGTTATCTTCAGAGTATCCAGGACCAGAGGCAGCCATGAGTCTAAATACCAACTTGGCTTTGCTTCTCTATGTTGTCATGGTGACCTGAGATGCCAGCAAAGTCAGGGAGTTCAGGCCCCTTTTGTCTCCAGAGTTCTGGAGGGTGGGCAGCCTGAGGTCCTCACAGGTGGGATCAGCTGGACACGGTGGAAGAGATAAGGAAGACATGTCGACATGTTCGAGACGTGCTGTTGGAGTAGGGATTGTGCTCTGTAAAAATAATGAAAATTAAATAATAGCCTTGTGTGGTGGTACACACCTGTAATCCTAGCACTCTAGGAGGCCGAGGCAGGAGGATTGTGAGTTGGAGTCCAGCCCAGCCAATTTAGTGATTTAGTGAGACCGTGTCTCAAAATAAAAAATAAAACAAAGCCTGGGGATATAGCTTGGTGAGAAAGTCCTGGGTTCAGTCTCCAGTATGGCAAAATGAACGAATGAATGAATAAGTAAATAAAAATTAAAATAAAAATTGTTCCTGGGATGGTGGTTTCTAACTTCATGTGTCTTTGGACAAAGAGTTAAACTAGTTGACTGGCTAATTCATTTACAACTGGTGAAAATGCAGCTGAGAAATCATGACTTTTTTTTTTGAGACAGGGTCTCACTATGTAGTTCAAGCTGGCCTCGAACTCACTATGTACCCCAGACTGGCCTCAAACTTGCGGCAATCCTCCTGCCCCAGCTTCCTGAGTACTGAGATTACAGGCGTGCACCACCGTGCCCAAATATTATGACATTTTAATGATCTCAGATATGGCAACCAGGGGCAAGATTCCCCAGAGTAAGGACTGGGGCTACAGCTCAGTGGTAGAGCTCTTGCCTAGCATGCACAAGGCCCTGTATTTGATTCCAACATTACATTAAAAGAAAAATGTACCCCAGGATACAAACAGGGTGTAGAGAATGAGTCAAATGACATTTGGCAGGGGCTTTGAATTCACTCCCCTGGAGTGACAGCAATTGATGGAGTGCAGTGAAATAAACATTCTCCTTCCTCCCAGGAGGCAGTGAAATCACTGTAACCTGTGGGAATATTATTTGGCTATTCATGTCCAAGTGTTTTATTTCTTTAGGCTTGATAATTGCATTTCAGAGAATCTATCCTAAACAAATAATCTAGAAATTTATAAAGACTGTTATCAACCAGGAATGGTGGCACATGTCTGTACAGTAAAGCCAGCTAGTCAGGAGGCTGAGGCAGGAGGATAACAAGGTAGAGGCCAGGTTGGGCAAATTAGTGAGACACTAATTACAGTAAAAATCAAAAAAGGGCTGGGGTGTAGCTCAGAGGTAGAGTACTTGCCTAGTGTGCAAATAGCACAGGTTCAATTCCCCACTACTGCCCTCTGAATAAATAAAAAAATTTTGAAAAAAGAAAGGAAAAAAAGAAAAGATGGGAACCTCTTAAATGTCAGCCTACAGGTCTAACAGTAGGAGCTCAAGCCCAGCTGGGGGAATTTAAGGACTTAGGGAGAAACCGTCTCAAAATATAAAAGAGCTGGGGATGTAGCTTAGTAAGGCCCTGTGTTGAATCACCAGCACTGTGAAAGAAATTTTAAAAAGTGTAAAGATGGAAACTTCCTAATGGCAACCTAAAGGTTTAACAGTAAGGAGTAGGGGGTTGGTTAAATAAATAACAGCTTGTACCCTCAATAGAATTTTTTTTTTGTAGTACTGGGGGGATATTACACATCCACTGCTAATGAGTTTCATAGATATCATGTGGCAGCACAGGAAAAGGCTTATAGTAAATAGTAAGTGAAAAACATCAGATAGAAATGGTATAATTTTAATTGTGAAAAACTTTAAGTGGGAAAAAAGATTGAAAAGAGGAATGATACTAATATTTAATAGTAATATTAATAATCATTAAAGTGTCTGTAATCTTAGCTAGTCAGAAGCTGAAGCAGGAGGATTGCAAGTTCGAGGCCAGCCTGGGCAACATAGCAAGACCTTGTCTCAGAAAAATAAAAGCCTGAGGATGTAGCTCAGTGGTAGAGCACCCCTGGGTTTGATTGCTAGTACCACAAGGAAATTTTTTTTAAGAATATGATTGCATGCCTGCCTTGCAAGTGCAAGGCCCTGAGTTCGATCCCCAGCACCAAAAAAAAAAAAAAAAAATATATATATATATATATATATATATGATTGCATTACAGTGATGGGTCAATTTTGTGTACATGTTCTGAGTTTTAAATTTTGTAATTATATAACTTGTGTGACTCTTCTAAAGCCTTCACACCCTAATCCGAGCCTAGGAGTGTGTTGTTTTGCCTGGCAAAAGAGATCTTGCTGATGTGATTAAATTAAAGATCATGAAATAAGGAGATTTTACTGTTCGACTCTGTGCAATCACAACATGCATAAGAAAGCCAGTCAGGGAGCTGGGGGTCAGAGAGAGATTAGGAAGCGCACTGTTCTTGTTTTGAAGTTGGGGAAAGATTGAGCTAAGAAAGGCCAGTAGTCACTAGAACAACTGAACATGGAACAGATTCTCCCTGAGCTACCAGCAGGAGCACAGTCCCGCAACACTTTGATTTTTAGCCCAGTGAGATCCATCCTAAACGTCTGGCCTCCAGAAATGTAGGATAATAAATTTGTGGATAGTTGAGGTTGGGAAACAGGTTCTTGGGGATTGGATTCAGGTCCTCGTGTGTGATAGGCAAGTGCTCTATCAATAATGAACGTCTCCAGATTTTTTTGGTTTTGGTTTGCTTTTCCTGTACTGGCGATTGAGCCGTAGGCCTTCACACTGACCTACATCTCTTACTTTTAAGACAGAGTCCCACTATGTTGTTCAATTGCCCAGGTTGGGCTCGAACTTGCAGTCTTCCTGCCTCAGCTTCCCAGACTGCTTAGGAAAACTACCAAGTTTGTGGTTAGTTATTACAGCAGCAATAGGTTATGAATATATAATAACATTGAAATGAATGATATCATAACAATTTTCTGAAGTGTCAGCTATTTCAACACAGTGCTGTCAGATACAGTAGATTGATTAAGTATTTTCTTTACCCTTATGCTCAAGACATTTTCCTTTGATGAGGCCCAGAATCGATTTGCATCCCTGGTTTTGCAGGAGGCAGAACTGAGTTTGCAGTGGTTGGTTGGATATAAAAACTTCCCTGACCCCCAGATAATCTACATGAACCTGAACCCTGACATAAGATCATTTTTGGCTCCAGTGGGCTCCAGTAGGGGCCTTTTTTCTTTGTTCAGTGAACTCTGAAATTATAAACACAATGTGACATTACAGAGTAAAAATATAGAGAAAAAAGCCCATAAATCCTTTACCCCAACACGATAATTCTTTAGTGTATTTCCTTCCACTTTTCTCATAAACATATTGTGTTAGGTGGGCTGTTAGTTTAAGTAACTAAAACCTAACTCAGAGTAGCTTAACAACAACAAAAAAAAGGTTTACTAACTAGGAAATACATTGGCCTGTAGAATAGCAGAGGCGAACGATGTACTCCAATGCTATTGTGAGGGCCTTGGGTCTCTCCATGCCTTGGCGATATTTTCCTGTGTGTTGCTTCATTATGTGATCTTGTAATGTGATGCAAAGAATGGCCAACAGCATGGGTTGGCTCCTGTGGTTCTTATGGTTCTCTATTCCAGTGGAAGGCAAAGCACCCGATGTCCATATTATGGTTAAGTCTTACTGGCCCTCCATGGGTTGCGTACTCACCCTTGGTGGGAGAGAAGGGTATTATTACTGTCCAGGCCTGTGTGCCATGTATACTTCTGCAGGCTGGGATCGGGCCTACTATGATTGCCCTACAATCAAGGAGAGGAGCAATTCCCCTAAAAGGGGTGTTGGGCATGCCAAACAGGAGCCACATTCTAACCACACTTTATCTATTTATTTCTAAAAATACTGTTTTTTAATTTATATAAAAATTGTACTTGTTTATCATGTACACCATGGTATTTTGAGATATGTAACATTTTGAGATGATATGTAACAATATAACATTGTGTGGTTATATTGTGCTAATTAAAGTATGTGTTACCTCACATTACCTACCCATATTTTGTACCAGGAGTAATTTGTATTTCTCTCCATAGTCTTCATAATTACTATTTTAATGGATTTAGGATTGTATCATACCAGAGCTTGGCTAAAGCTTGTTAAATATTGTTGGTTACTTAGATTGTTTTTAAAGTTCTTCTATTATAAATAATGATGTAATGAATATCTTTGTGTTGTTGGGGTGCAGAAATGATACCCCATAGCCCGGAGCTTTGGCATGATGAGAGGCCTCAGAACCAACCTCAGAGTCCAGGGCATCCCTTGTTCCTGTCCCTTCTTGCACAGGACAAGGCTCGCTACAAATCTCCCTTGTCTACCCAAGCAGCGCCACCAAAACAGGAACAATACTGTCCTTGGTCTTCTTACTGACATTTCATTAACCAGAAAAGACTAAACTCATTGTAAGAAGAAATACTGAGGTCTGTCAACACACGTGAACAGACTTCTGTTACAT
This sequence comes from Hystrix cristata, assembly GCA_004026905.1. Lineage (NCBI taxonomy): Eukaryota > Metazoa > Chordata > Mammalia > Rodentia > Hystricidae > Hystrix > Hystrix cristata. The sequence continues at coordinate 4,583 of PVJO010007418.1, read as the reverse complement.
ACCCTTGTCCTCTGTTTAGATCCCAAAGAGAATATTTTCTAACCCATTGTCTGTTCTGTGGGCCCAGTGGACTGTGTATGAGACCCCTAGATGTTCTCCAAGCCCACTGAGTTCCCCTGAAAGTCATTTACTGTTTCCTTAAAAAACTGTCCACGTTCCTCATTCTCCCTGTGTCCTACAGAAAAAGAGGGTGTAAGTTGGTGAATCATGTCCGGCTGGTGGCGGTCACGCTCCTACTGTCACCAGACTGGATCAGAGGAGGCCTCCCTAAAGGGGAGATGGGACCTCAACTTGGCCCCGGCATGTTCTTGATGTCCCGTTGCAGAAAAGCATTTGAGGACACATCAGAGAGAGGCATGGGCAGATTCAGGGGGCAGAGTTAGAGCGTCTGAGAAAAGGGGAAGGGACTTCAGCTTGAGGAGCTGCCAGGGCACAGCTCTGACAGACAGGATCAGACTGGCCTGTCAACAAAAGGAAGCGAACAGCTTTTAAGGAATTGTTGGGCTGGCCCAGGGTCCAGCTGCTCATCATCTCAGTTCCGGTTTTGTGGCAGGGCTTGGAGATGTCCTTGTCACCTGAGGGGACAATCCAGTCTCCCTGAAATGATTGTTTCTGTTTGGAGTGGTCTCTGTTCACGGAGACTCTGCTGAAATCTAAGGTGACCACAGGTGCATGGCAACGACTGGAGACTTCTGGGCACTCGTTCATGGTTCACTGTCTTTGTAAAGCTCTCATCTCAGTCTTGTAGGGGGTTGAGATAGGTTATATAAATTTAGGGCTAGTCAACTATGCATTGCCAGTTTATAGACAATCTCTAAATGATTGACATGCCCATATGCAGTCAAGCAAAGATCTGATCCAAAGTTTGAAGGTAATAAAGGAGACAGATACCAAATGAAGAACAGGCTTTGTTCTGCTTTGAGTTACCTATTAGACATCTGTAGGGCCAAGTGAAGATTTTTTTTTTCTTTTTTTAAAGCAAAAGCAGCTTTTAAGTCTCTGGCTGCCTCAGAAGAAAACACAAATCATGCCTTTAATGAATAACAGGTAAAAGGCCCAGGAATGCACCTGCCCTTTGTCCCCATGGCGGTCTCTATCTCACTATGACTTCCCCATGCATGATTTTTTCCTTTTTCCCTTTTGTGCATTACTAAATCTTTGTGCTTTTCCTCCTATTTAAAATGTCTATTATCAATTCATTCCAATGACCCTTCAAAGATCAGAAAGGAAATTTCCCTTTATGCCTAGAGCACATATAATTTAGAATATCTCTGAGAGACAGAGTCCCAGAAGAGGGGTTGCTGGGTTAGAAGTGAGAACAGTGATTTGTCCTAGCGAGTTGTTTTCCAGAAGGGCTCTAGATGTGCAGGGAATGTGTAGCTGCTGAGGCAGAGAAGGTGAATTTGTGTTCTCAGGCCTTCCAAACTGAAGCAGGTTCAAGGGATGCCACCCATCAGTGTGTCCCAAGGCCGTGATAAAGCAACAAACAGGAAATATACTTCACCTGCTTGACATGGCGATAAAATGCAAACTCTCTTATAGGTAGGGATATGCATGTTAAAACAGGGAGAGATCCTTTCTGATTCTTCAGATTGGTCAAATTTAAAAAGACTAATAACATACAGCCCTTGTAAGGGGGCGGCGCACAGATATTCTTATACTCGGTGACTAGAAATGGGAGTCGTTAACTACCTCGTGGGAATGTGATCTGCCCATGCGAATTAAAATTTAAACGTACATAGCCTTTGATCTAAGAATCCTATTTTTGTGAATCTATCTTATGAAAAGAAAGTATCCGGTCTGTTTCCTGTTGGTGTCAGTTTCTCTTTCTTTACGGGTTACAGCTGCCTGCCTGAATTAGGCCTATCATGTGTCCCTGGCCTTCTCTCCAGGAGGTGCCAAACCCATCTTTGTCTTAACTAAGCATTCGATATGGACTGTGGCAGAGGCAGCTGGCTCTGGTAGCTGTTTTACCTTTCTTCCTTCTCGTAATAGATCCTACGGAGACCACATCTCGCAGCCTCCTTACAGCTAGGTGTAGCCATATGAGTAAATGCTGGTCAATAGGATACGAGTGGAAGCGATTATCTGCACTTTCCAGGGATGGAGATTTGTCAGCGTGAAAATTTTGACCCTGAGAGATACCAGTGAATATCTGTTAGCCTCTTCAACTGAAAAGATACAGGATTGGGAGCTCAGAATGGAACTGAGGATACAATGGAACTTTAAAAGTTAGATTTTTTTCCCATTAGATATAAGTGGCTTCTCCAAACTTCTGATGTTAGAGCATAACCACCATCTTCTCTTTTCTGCTTTGATAATATGCAGATGCTGCCCCCAGGAGGTCGGGGTCCCGAATGGCTGAAGCTGATGTGTGCAGTACAGTCTCACTGTATTCCTCCCCATCCTGCCATTCCTTGTTATAAACGACCCTAACACACCTGTACCCCACTGGTGTGACAGTGACTTTGGGGAGATGATACTCATTTGCCTCAGGTCACCAGCTCAGGTGCACATGTGTGTAGGGTCTTGTATAGCAAGGAACAGAAGGGCGGGGAATACAGGTAGCGCACATATCTGGGTCTGCTTTATCGCTCCCAGATATCTTCAGCTCTCTCCCTTTCCTGTGGAAAGGAAACTGGGCCCTAATCTCCTGGGGCCAGCATCTGCATATGTTGTTCCTTTTATGTGGCCTGAGGAAAGGAAGGGGTGGTGGTTGTGTGTTAGATAGGAGGAAGTTTGAAGAAGCTGCTTATCTTTAAAAGCAAAAAAAAAAAAAAAAAAAAAATCTAACTTCTAAAATTCTGTTTCGCAGAGCTGCTTACAAGGCCCCTGGGTGTGGTCCCAGCTGCTAGGGAAGCTGGGGCAGGAGAATTTGCGAGTACAAGGCCAGCTTGGGCAATTTAGACCCTGTCTCAAAATTTGAAAAAAAAAATGGCTGGGATGTAGCTCAGTGGCAGAGCACTTGGGTAGCTAGCTTGCATGAGGCCCTGGGTTCAATCTCCAATACTGGGGGAAAAAAAACAAAGATGATGCAGGACTTTTGGGGACGCTAAGAGGTCTCAGGGTAGTAAGAAAACCCTCACAGTCCTGGCACTCCTTCTTTATGAGTGAGGCCACACTACTTCTGTTTTTATTTTTTTGTTTTGTTTTTTGTTTTTAAAAATAGATTCCCCCATTTTCCTCCAGCTAATGTGATTTGTCTGTTACCATTGTATATGTGATAGTCGATAAGGTGGCGCAGAAAATTTGAGATGTTCTGTGTTGCGTTGCTTTTGTTTGTTGTTAAAAAAATAATAAAGAATAACAGTCACTTGTTTACTTGGGATTTTTCTCACTTAACTGAGAAGGTGGACAGACTTGCGCGGCAGGAAGTTTGAACCGTAGGGCTGAGAGCAGGGGTTATCTATGGCAACTTGCTGTCCTGGGTTTGGTTTATAAAAGATCTGAGTTCCTTGCAGGGATCTTTCTGAGGGAAGAAGCAGAGGTTAAGTGTCCTAGGGTAGAGAGTAAAAAAAATGAGAGTGGATGGAGACACTTCAAGCTGCAGAGGATGGAAGTCTGTGGAATTTGTTTAACCCAGGGGAACAGAAGGACCTCAGAGGGGACACGCAGCCTGATGCATCCAGAGATACTAGACCTTAAATCTTGGGGGATTTTGTTTGTTTGTTTATTTTGAGACAGGGTCTCACTATCATTGAGGCTGGCCTTGAACTCACTAGGTAGCCCAGAGTGGTCTCAAATAAACGGCAATCCTCCTGCCTCAGCCTTGCAAGTGCTGGGACTACCTGCTGTTCACCACCACACTCGGCTTGGCGGATTTATTGTATGTGTGTCACTTTTTGACAATAAAATTGTATGTAGAGCTGGGTGCGATGGCACATGCCTCCCAGCTGCTTGAGAGGCTGAGGCAGGAGAATCGCAAGTTTGAGGTTAGTTGGGGCAATTTAACAAGGCTTTGTCTCAAAACAAAATATAAGGAAGGGCTAAAGAGGTAGCTCAGTGGTAGAGCACCCCTGGGTTGAATCACTAGTACCAAAAAAAAGTTATTTATGGAAAATATGCACCTCCTAAGGCAGCAGGGCTGAACCTACAGCACGTGTGCTGCAGCAGGCTGTTTGTTATCACTGAAAGCTCTAAAAGGTTCGCCATCACTGTCCTAAGGTCTTGCTAACCTGTATTCTCTCATCAAAGGACCAAACCCAAATCTAATCCATCCTGGACACAGCTACAGATTTGTAGGAAATACACAGGACAGAGAAATATGTTGAACTGCACCGAGAATACACAATGTGCAATATCTAGTGTGTAGAAAGGTGTGCAAGTTAAAAGGATTCTTTAGCAGATTGAGTAAAGGGATAGAGGGAGAAACATGGGTTAAAAGAAATTTAGGGATATATCAGTTTGGGGAACAGGAAGGACTGAACCCCAGCTTAGAGATGTACATTTGCATGACCATTAGGGTTTTTTGTTTTGTTTTGCTTTTTGTTTCTGAGACAGGTTCTCACTGTGTAGCCTAGGCTCTCCTACAATTTGTGGCGATCCTCTTGCCTCAGCCTCCCGAGTGTTGGGATTACAGGCAC